>BGPR01002050.1:72473-112994 GCA_013235015.1 Araneus ventricosus
CGGATGTTAAAAAATGAATGGATATTTATGCGACCCGATTTTTATCTGAGATTCATGTCTCTTTCCTGGACTGTTTTTTTCTTAAGTCGATACCAGTTCTTTTTTCCTTCTACTTTAGACGCTTCGAGAAATATTTTGCAGTTTCAATACTTTCTTCCTAAGGTTTTGGATAGACTTCATCTATCAAATGCTCAGAACTTTTCGATTTTCATTTGATAGTCAATGACTTTGAGGTCGCTCTAGCACCACGGAATCTCAAAATGTTTTATGAGGTAGACTATTTTTTCACCTCGATGGGTTACGAGTTTCTTCCGTTACTTTTCTGGAAGAAGTTTCATGTGTCTTTAGAAGGCGAGCTGGGAAAAATATTTGGAAAATTTCTAAGATGATATATTTATATTTTTGATATTAAACCAATCAAAACTTGAAAAACTGGAGCAGAAGTTTATTTATTATTACGAGTTATTTTTAAAACAAAATTCCATTCATTTTAGAAAGAATAAATGCTATACTTTTTATAGTTTCGTATGAGTTAATTTTTTATATACGTGATCGCTTAAACGGTGGTTAAAAATCTGATACAAGTTGCCTCTTACAATCTTTAAAAACCATTGGGAGTGCTTCCCTTGATTTTCTTCGGTATTAAAAAATTACAGAGCATTTTGAGTTTAGCTTCGCAGTAAAGTAAATAGAATGGAGTATGAATTTTCGAAATCTTTCCTTTAGCGCAATGGGTCCAAAAGTTGATATAAATCTACCCGTCTAATGTCAAGACTACAGGCCATATTTCATTAACCTGGCTTATTGTGTTTAAATAACACGGACAGACAAAAAAAAAATAGAAGATGTTTCGCTGACGGAGACCCAATAATGTTTTAGAGAGTGTAGTTTAGCTCATTATTTAATGATTGAGTTATATACAAGGTAGTTCAAATAATCATAAAAGTATACAAGGGTATACAGAAGAATATAGGACAAGAATATACAAAGGTACACAAGGATTCAGATAATCATAAAGGTACACAAGGATATACAAAAGGATATAAGACAAGCATATACAAAGTATATAGGACAAGGATATACAAAGGAACACAAGGATTCAGGTAATCATAAAGGTACATAAAATACAAGGTAGTTCAGATAATCATAGAAAAAACACTCTGGCCTAACACAAGACCATCCGCTAAGACGTGAATGACAGAATTGCCTCGGCTAATAATGCAGTTACTATAATCTGCGGAAAATATATCCCATTACAAGCAGCCTAGACAAAGATTCTCACAAAGGAGGTGCGTCCCGTCATGTGCAATGGGGCTGTTTGCCAGCTTCACCAACATCATTCTACTTTCAGGAAAGCAAGAACCTGCATATTGAGACGAGCAATTTCTCTTTAATTCCCCCTACACCTTTTGGAGAAAAGGTAGTTTTAGTAGAAGGTAGTAGAAGAGAAATTTTAAAAGAAGTGCAGAGATTTCATTACTAGGTTTATTTTAAGGTTAAGTTTCCAATTTGTCATCATCGGCAATATCATTACATCTCTTTTCCTTCTAGAAGTGGCCAGCACAGAATTTAGGAAGATCATGCCAGACAGATTGCAAAAGTTTACAAGGTTTCATTAAATAATATGGGCAGTTGGCATGCTTAGCTCTTAGGGCAGAAGGCTTTGTGTTCGGAAGTTGTCATTTTTGCTACAAGCGATTTCACACGGAAGTTAGAGGCAACAGTTTAGTATCATTCACACAGCTAAAACTATCATCTTTAATCTTTCAGTTTAGTGTTGAACCATTAATGCGTACCTCATTTAAGAAATATAATAGAAAATAAAAACTTATTGATGTCGGTATTGGAATCGTCAAAATTCTTTCATATATTCTTACTTTCTTATATACAAAATATAAAAATAAAAAATGAAAAGCTGCAAAAGATTTTTAGTACAGTGTTATGATCAGATAAGTTTAAAATAAAATGCTTTGCAAACTTTTTCGAGTTCCTTTGAATTATATCAAATCTTCCACCCAAGAGCAATAGCTAATAAACATTTTGGATCAATTTCTAATAATTCAGTAAAGTAAACTTGTATAAGAAAAATTATTCTTAAGAACGCAAGATCGAATCTGCATTGCAAATAAGATGTAATATTAAGAAAAATGATCGATGGTTTAGTCAACAGCTGCGATTTGTGGAAAGGAAACACTTAAGAAAAATATCTGAAGCCAAAATGAGAAGCGGAATTCGATATTTCAAAGAATCTTACGAGAGATTCGATCTTGATTATAAATGAAAGTGCTAATAAAAATAAAATAAAAATGCTAAATATGAAAGTAATAATTTTTGTTGCATAGAAGAAAATGAATCTTATTAAAAACCTTCGCATGTAAATGAATCAAATATGTTGCTCCTTTTAATTAAATAAGTTGTTCCATACGTATCTAAATAATTAAACTTTATTGTCATGTGTCTTCTGAGGTTGTTTGGTTGATTATAAATGAAAGTGCTAATGAACATAAAATAAAAATACTAAATATGAAATTAATCATTTTTGTTGCAAATAATCTAATGAATCTTATTAAAAATCTTGGTATGGAAATGAATCAAATATGTTGTTCCTTTTAATTAAGTAGGTTGTCGGTAATAGGTCGTATCTAAATAACTAAACTTTATTGCCATGTGTCTTCAGACGTGTTTTTGTTAAAGAATCTCAGGTGTTCGAAAAAATGCGCTGTCAACAAATATAAAATTGTTAGTCTAAAAGCCAGCGGAAAATCTACTAAAAAATACTTGGGGGGGGGGGGGGAAAGTGAAGATCCACTTTTATACATAAATGATTTGGCATTTTAATATATAATATAGTAACTGAATTTAATAAAAACAGTTTTTAAAAACACTATGATATTTATAACTGACAAAAAAACCATTTTGTCAAATTATATGTTCCAAGACTATTATTAAAATATTTTGAAAAGAAATTAAATAAAAAAAATCGTTTGGTACGGATATTTATCAAAAAATAATAGAATAGAATGGAAACGACATATTTGTTTTTGTGAGAGTTGCCTAGCAACGAAAAAGAAAAAATGTTTCAAAGAATTCGATATTATGTAATTTGTGTGATGCTGTTGTATATAGTGTGTAAATATTTTATGTCAAAAATGTCTCTTCTTCCTGTAAGTCGTAAATAAATACAGTGGCACCCAAAAGTGTTCGTACACTTACGATTTTCAATGAAATAGGGCTCTGTCCATTAATTAAAATTAATATTTCAGAATAGGTGTTTAATAATAAGATCTATAATCTGTTCTTAACAAAACTACATGAAATATTTTAAAAATATAGTAAAATTTTATTTTTAAGAAATCAATAATCAAAAAGTAACAAAAACTTTATCTCACAAAAGTCTTCGTACAATGAAATATTTTCGGATAAATTCATAATTTATATTATCGTCTGTCGCTTTATTTTTATTTTTGCATTGTGGTGGCATTGAAAAAATCGTTTGGCTTTAATTTTTGCTTGCTTACACCGTAATATTCTATTTATTATTTAAAAATGGCTCGTAGTCATAAAGTAACAACAATCAGCATTCGAAAATTGATTATTTTTCACCATAGCAGTGCTAAATCAGTTCGGAATATCGCTGAATTAGTTAATTTATGCCATTCTACAGTGCAGTATGTGCTAAAACTCTTTAAAGAAGAAAATTGGATCGAAAACAAGGTAAGAAAAGGTCGACTGGCAAAGTTAACAAAGCATGATCAGAGATTTATAATTAGAAAATTTGTGAAAAATCCACATTTGAGTGCTTTAAAAGTTTCTGCAGAATTTAATGAAAAATTCTCTACTTCAATTTAACCTGAAACTGTTCGGTGAGTTCTCAGAGCAGCTGGATTAAATGGGCGTTCTGCCCGTAGAAAATTTCTTGTTAGTGCGAAAAACAGAAAGCTTAGGCTTTCCTTCGCAAAATCAACGTTAAATAAACCCGAAACGTATTGGAATAATGTCTTATTTGCAGATGAAAGCAAATTTAACATTTTTGGTTCCAATAGACGTATAATGGTATGGAGAAGAAAAAATGAGGAACTTAATCCCAAGAACTTAGTTGGAACAGTTAAGTATGGCGGTGGAGGTGTCCTTGTATGGGGGTGCATGTCAGCATCAGGGCTAGGTAATTTGGTATTTATTGATGACATAATGAATCACGCTCTTTATTTAAATATTTTAAGAGACAATTTAAAATTATCAGCCCAAAATTTGGGTATTGGAGACGACTTTTTTTTAAAAATCAAGATAACGATCCTAAGCACACGGCTCTCAACGTTCGCCTCTGGTGTCTCTATAATTGTCCACAAAATTTGAAAACACCACCTCAATCGCCATATTTAAACCCAATAGGACATATTGGAGAGAACTGAAGATTAGAGTATGAAAACACGACATTAAAACAAAAAGCGAACTAAAAACAGTAATGATGGAAGAATGGATGGACATTGATGCAGAAATTACAAAAAAAACTAGTGAAATCTATTCCCAAACGTTTAAAAGCTGTTGTGGAAGCTAAATGATATTCTACTAAATGTTAATTTAACGAAAAATTAAAATATTTTCTAATATGTAGAGATTTTTTTAAAGTGTACGAAGACTTTTGTGAGATAAAGTTTTTGTTACTTTTTGATTATTTATTTCTTAAAAATAAAGTTTTATTATGTTTTTAAAATATTTCATGTAGTTTTGTTAAGAATAGATTATAGATCTTATTATTAAATACCTATTCTGAAATATTAATTTTAATTAATGTATAGAACCCTATTTTGTTGAAACTCGTAAGTGTACAAACACTTTTGGAAACCACTGTATGTTGTTTTGAAAGGAAGGTGTCAACGTACTTCATATGAAAATACAATACAGAAGAAAGTGGATTTTTTAAAAATTTCATTGTTTTCTACTTTTTAGTCTGTAATTTATAATTCATAATTATAAATGTTGTGGATCTAGTAATCAATTTTTTCGCAAAACCTGGTGGCACCACTGATATGGAATCGAAATTTAATTAAGTTAATCGATTAACTGATAATTGAGTTTTGTAAATATTAAAATTGTGTATTGTCTTCGAGAGCACACAAGTGTACAAAATTTCAAAACTTTAGAACATCAAGAAGTGAGTGAAAAAATTGATTACTAGATATTGAAAATTAATTACTAGTATTTCAAAATTCTATCCTTATAAACATGAAACAAGTTTGGTTAAATAAAATTGTGTGAAAAAAGAGTAGTTAGGATGAGATTGAAAATGGTACATCATAAAAGACACCGTGATAAATGTTACATTTAGAAATTTTCCATCACCAAATGCATGTAATTATATTCAGATAAACTTATTAAACGGGAAAAATAGAATTTTTAAAAAGGATTATTCTTGATATTGGTTTGCAGATGTTTCCCAGGGGCAAATTTCAATCAATAGTCAATACTCAATAATAGATTTTATTTTACGGTAGAGTTAAAAAAAATTTCAAATGGATGTGGAATACATTGTAATCAAAAAAATGTGTCCTCCAATTTTCATGTTGGTCCATAAATGACTAGAATGCGATTCCGCCAATTAATTTTTTTTATTAAATTGCATCATAAGCATATATTAAATTATCCTTAAAAATTATTGCATCGTTCTTAGTGGAATGTGCACCAAATAAACATATAATGAAATCACTTCATTTCATCTAAAATGATTTTTCTTAGATTTACAGGGAACCAATTTTCTAAACACAACTAGTTTTGAGCTGAGTTGCGATAACGCCCCGTTTTAAAGTAACACAAAGGCTATTTTAGGACGGACCTTTTGACTGTGAACCGCGGTCAGATGGCGAGGATGACACCTGAGCTGCCAGCCTCCCTCTCCAAGCATCTGCAGCACACCAGCAGGTGGACTTATATGATTTAGCCAGCAAGGCCCCCATACATGGCGGATCTTCTGTGGAATTGGGTTTCGTCCAGATGTTAAAGCTCGGTCATCAAGGCTCCACAATAGGTTTTGAAATAAGACCAATAAGGAAGCTAAAGAATATTTCACTATTTGTTTTTTTTATCATACTGTACTCTTAAGAATAGTTTTTAACTGTGAATTCGTAATTCATAAAACGTCAGCACATTCAGAGATGTATATTTTAAAAAATTTAACAGCTTATTGATTGTTTTGCAACGAAACATACGTCTTAATGCTGTTAGACGTTTCCTTTCTTCCGCACAAATTTTTTAGCACATAATTATACTATGGTTTGGGAAAAATAAAACCTTTTATTTCTTTTTATTAGAAATCTATTTTTAACAACTTATATTCAAATTGGTTTGAAGGAATATCAGCTTGTCATTTGACAAAATGAACTTAGATGGGTATATACTTTGGTTACGAAATTGTTGCCACTATCTTGAACATTCAACGGATAATTTTGAAAATCCATCATTTTATGAAATGATGGATGATAGAATTTAAACACATGTTTATTAAATTCTACCAGACGTTTCCTTTCTTGCATATAAATCCTTCAGCACAGGATAATAATAAGCTAAAGGAAAAATAAAACTTTTATTAGTTTTATCTAAAACCTAACTTAGCAATATGTATTCAAATTGGCGTGAAGGAATATCAGTTTATCACTGTCAATATAAAATTAGGCTATCAAATACTTTGGATCTGACGATGTTTCTCATCTTGTGCACACTCAACGATAATTTTAAAAATCCATTATTTTATGAAATCTCACAACATATGGTGGCCATCAAAATCTCTCTATGGACCTATATCTAGATGTCAGCAAGAATTGTTCATATGTTGTGGCTACATTTTGATAAGCGTGAACTGTCTATGAACAGTTGACTTCCACAGGAAAAACATTAACTTGACTGTTAGATTTTTAACAGTTTACTACTATGCACTGAATCGTCAATGAAATCAATCAGAATACAATAATTGGAAATAGACGAAGAGACAGATTAGTTTTGGAAATAACTTTCACTTATATTTCATTAAATATTTTGACACGTTAGTCAAATAACTGAAGCATCTTCAACTTCCCTCTAACGTTTGAGTGGCAAGCGTTAGCTTAACGATGTAGTATTTTATTAAACGAATCCTTTGTTTCCATCCTTCGTCTAAAACATCAACATCAAAAAATATGAATTTTAGACAAAAGGTCGTTGAAATGTTCTCTTCCAGACTGCATTATGAGCTGAAATTGCAAAACAGTGTGTTCAACTGAATTCAGTGAATTCGACTGAAGAGTTTTGATTACGATGTTAAAGGTATAGAATAGAACTGCAGGCTTTGTGCTCTTGTATGTTTTCGGTGTTTATGATACGCGTAACATTTTTAGTTATTTATCTTTTGTTTCCATCCTTCGTCTAAAACATCATCATCAAAAAATATAAATTTTAGACAAAAGGTGGTTGAAATGTTCTCTTCCAGGCTGCATTATGAGCTGAAATCGCAAAACAGTAAATTCAACTGAAGTGTTTTGATTACGATATTAAAGGTATAGAATAGAACTGCAAGCTTTGTGCTCTTGTATAAAATTCAACATGTATTTCTACCTCTTCCTTTTACCTGATTATATCAGAAGTTTAGTACAAATATCATTTATTTACTTTGACAAAATTTCATTATCTACTTTGTTGCGTTTTTGTACCATCCCATTCACAAATTTATGAATAGATCGACATACAGATAATCATACCTTTGACGGTTTTGGTCCAAAAATTGATAAAATCTATAATGCTGGTGATAAAACTATACACCGAATTTCATAATTTTTGAGTTTACAGAGAGTTAGACCAAACAAATATAATTACAAAAAGAGATTTTTCGGACTCAGGGGCTTCTAAAAAGTGGAGATTTATGAAGCTTGAGTCGCATTTGAATTGTAAAATTTAAAGCCAGGTATATCATTAAGATTTTAAGCTTATTTCATTTTATTTATATTAAAGTAGCGTTCTGTAGAAACTCGAGGTCTATTTTGGGACTGACCTTGTAATGCTGAACCGTGGTCAGATGACGCGGTTCTGAAGATGGCTCTGAGTGTGGTAATCGGGCTTTATCCACCTTGTGCCCAGTTAAAACCGATGAGGTGACTCTATTAGTCATAGGTAACGGGGATTCAGGGTGGCGTTAGGTCAGATGACGAGGATGACACCTGAGCCGGCACCTACCTCTCCAAACTTCCGCACCACACCAGCAGCGGGAGGATGTTTGACACGTATCAGACTTAACGTGCACCAGGACCATAAAGACCAATGATCTTCAGGGGAATCGGATTTCGGACCTAAAGCCCTCTGGCTCCTATGCCGAGACCTTATCACTAAGGGGTCTATTCTGGTACCCCCGGTTGGGTTGGGAGTTGGGTTGGGTTCCGCACGTTAACAACGGAACCCAATGGGAGGAACGTAGTCCTACGTTAAAAATCATCCATATACATCATAAAAGTTCAGCCGTTTGGTTTATTTGTTTTAAAAACAATAACGATGCTGAAATTAAAAAAACTTAATTCATTACTGATACTTCCGAGACAATGCAACAGACGAGACGGAGGAGCTCTTGTTGTTATTTGACAAAACTAATCGCTGTCTCAAAAGAGAATGCCTGCAAAGGAATGGCGACAGCTAGACGTTTTTCCGTTTTTAATTTAAAACAAAATTACTAAGAATGTTAGTTACGATTATGTACGCTGAAGCATAAGTTACGAGATATACGTTGTGT
Organism: Araneus ventricosus; assembly: GCA_013235015.1. NCBI lineage: Eukaryota > Metazoa > Arthropoda > Arachnida > Araneae > Araneidae > Araneus > Araneus ventricosus. Next base: position 81,217 of record BGPR01002050.1, read on the forward strand.
CATTTAATAAATTTTTATTTAGTCTTTTAAAACATTTTTATGAATGATTAAATTAAGTATTCAATTAAAAGAGAAGCCACACAGTCAAAGAGAAGGTTTCAATGTAGGTGTCAACAGCAGCCATGAAAGATGCTTTGTTTATCATATAAGCGTTAGTAAAATTTTTTTCTGTTATGCTTGCCTTTGAATTCTCGCTGGAATTCGTTTCTTTCAGGAAGACAATAATTTTACCGAAATGTTCGGAAACTCTTTCGAAATATATAATTAGTCAAAATGTACAGAAAACTTTTCATTACTTTTTACTTTCTCGCATGCAAAGTATACAAAGAGAAAGTATTGTAACCGTCAAAAAAATTCGAACTCGAGATTTTGATGAATCTTCACGTTTTAGACCTTTTTCCGAAAAACAGAATTTTGGAATTAGGTTTGTCTGTCTGTGTGTGAACGCGATAACTCAAAAACTATTAGAGCTAGAGGGACGAGATTTGGTATGTGATCTTTACACCTAATTTGTAGGTTTCAATCAAATTTTTAACAAACTCCGTCAACGGGAAGTTTGTCTGCCCGTGTTCATATGAGCACAATAACTCAGAAACGTAAATAGCTATATTGATAAACTTTGGTGCACCGTTTTCTCATCAGGACTGTAGGTTCGTATCTAATTTTGGACCAAATCCTTCAAATGGGTTTGTATAATCACATACTTGTGAAAACGATAATACGTAAATGCAATGACTTAGATAAATGAAATTTTATACGTGGTCTTCTTATATTAATTATAGATCTGTGCAGAATTTTGGTTTCAATCGGTTGAAATTGCATATTCAGTTTTTTCACCATTCTACGATGAAACCAGAGGGAGTGGTCTCCCCTAAACTTTCTCGTATACTTTCTAAGTGGAGATTCGTCAAAATCTCGAGTTCAAATTTTTTTGACGATTACAATACTTTCTCTTTGTATACTTCGTATACGAGAAAGTAAAACAAAAAACAAACAAACCTGAAATCAAATATCTGTTGCCACGTTTCAAAAAATTATTACTTTGAAGCAGGTGCTATAAAATAGGCAATGCAATGAATACTAAAGCGAAAATTCTGCTTTGGAATTGAATTCCCAAGAAAACAATTTATACTACCACAACCGTAACAATTGCAAAACCGTGTGAATGAAAGATTTGCTGAAATAATGAGATCGGTTTGATTTACAACAATAAAAAATTGTTAACAATTGATGTTTGAAAACATTATTTATTGTTGTAAATAAAATTTACAACAATAACATATTGCTACCAATACGCATGCGCATGAGAATCGCATTAAAAGAAATTGAATATGCAATTTGAACGCCTTTTTTTTGACGGATTTGGCCCAAACTTTTATACGGACTTACATTCATGACGATAAAACTGTGTACCAAATTTTATCCATTTAGCTAATCAAGTTTTTGAGTCATAGTGTTCACATGACCGCGGACATACAAATAGACAGACTTTCCGTTGACGGATTTCGTCCAAAATTTGATAGAAACCTACAAATTATGTTTAAAGACCACATACCAAATTTCATCCCCGTATCTCTAATAGTTTTCGAGTTATCGTGTTCACAGACAGACAGACACACACACACACACAGACAGACATAATTCCAAAATTGTGTTTTTCGGACTCAGGGAGGCCTAAAACGTGGAGATTCGTCAAAATCTCGAGTTCGAATTTTTTGACGATTACAATACTTTCTCTTTGTATACTTCGTATAAGAGAAAGTAAAAGAAGACGTGACCGCTGGTGCGTTTTCTCCACTTGTGTTAGGGAATGGAGCATGTTATTACCGTCTGCCACATTTTCCCCCACGCTTGTTAGGGCGTATGCGAGAAAGTTTCGGGGAGACCACTCCTGCTGGTTAATGACGTCGTTTCACTTATCGTCACAATAACATGACGTGCTGTTCATTTAAGAAAGCCGCGACTACCACTTTTGGACGATTTTACTTCACAGAGGGTTGATACTCAGAGAGCAAGAAGAGAGCTTTTCAGGAGTTGTTGGTCAAGCACGCTTTTCTTTTAGTTATTCTTTTCCGATATTGATATTCATTTTTGTTTTGAATCGTGCAGTTTTGTTTTAATTCGTTTCGTTCTTTTGAATAGAATATTCGGTTTAAAAAGAAAAATTTCATCATCCACATTTCATCTCACCCCAATTTCGGTGAAATTAAAGCCCACTAGCACATCTGCAAAAGCGCAGAGGGTATCTGAACACTGAAAATAACTGCGCATGTTATTTAATTTTTAACCCCTGTTGTCATGACATTAAGTAAGTTTGTACCAGAAATTTAAGTAGTTTTTATCATGATAATGTTTTCAGACTCGCATGCTTTCTGTAAACTGTGCGATTCAGGATGCACAATTCATTCAAAATTATCTACAGGGTAAAGCGTTATACCTAGAATACCAAATTTAGCACGTAGTTGATTTTCGGGTAGTAGGCGCTCACTAAGAAACGGTTTTTCGAAATGTCATTTTTTATTTATCTTAAAATTAGTTTTTTTTTTAATTTTAACTTTTTTCTCAATAACTTTAGAGCTAATTATGGCATAAAAACCATATTTTACACCACTTTAAAACACACATATAAAAAAATAGCTTTTGAGTGATACATATTTTATTTCCCTATAAATTTTTCTTCAATTTTAATAAAATTTTCAAAATTTACTAGACAAAGACTGATGCAGCAAATTTTTACTATTCATTCGCTATCGAAATGCTCAGAAATCTTTAAAAAAAATAAGTAAATTTATAATTCGGAAATATTTAATAATCAAAAATTGCTTGCATAATTCTGTTTCAAATGTAATGAAAGTATCTCCCATTTTATATTATTTTCATAAATTTTTATAAATTTGTAGACTCTATTTAGAAATGACAGCGAAATAGTATTATATAAAAGCAAACGATAAAATAAATAATGCTTTTTTATGCTGACATTCTTTTTCTAAACTGAGCGATATAAATATCGTCAGGCTCAGAATACATCAGCTAATGATATCAAGACAGACGACATTATCATTCTACAATATTTCTGAATAGAGGTTCGAATTCTTTTCTAACTTCTTCTTTCTTTTCTAAAGAGATATAATAGATTCACAAATTGTATTAGTACTGCCTATTTAAAGTGCAAATCACGTAGAGAAGAATTTTTTCCATTGTAAATTTTCTTTTACCAAACATTATTATCATTAATAATGGGTCTAATTAGTCATATCAAATTCCACTTTCTTTTTTATACACTAGATACAAAATTTGCAATTTTTTGAGTTCATTGAACTTTTCATTTAATTCCCTCTGAGAAAAGGAAATTTAATGGCGAATGCAAATTGTGAGGACAATCTGAAAGTAATAATTAACCAAAAAAAATTAATTGAATTTTTTTCAGCATTGTAATTGTTTTAATCATTCCAAATGTTTTTTAATCAAATAATAAATATCAAAGTTTTATGTGACGCTTTCGGCTAGTTTACCCATATATAAAACACATTTTCTAAAACTTTTAAAACAAAATTATAATCTATGAAACACATGAAATCTATAGAAATTGCACTATATCAGAAAGATGTGTTCTTTTAGTACAGTTCTATAGTTTTGGCGTCATATTGCAAGACCGGAAGCTTCTTGACTGAAATGGAAACAATTTCCGTCAAGCTGTTCCTTTGATGTTGACCTTCTTAAAAAAACATATTCTATGCTCAAAACTTTATTGGAGATTTTATTCTTAGCATAGCGCTGAATCTATGAATGTTTGCACCAGAAAAAAGCAAACCAGATATTGAAACTGAAATATTTCCCTCTTCTCTATTCCAACAAAAGACAAATGAATAAAATAAAAATGAATCTATATTTTTCCCTGGCAAAAAAACATGCTTGCTACTTTTAAGCGGCAGTATGTTTATAAAGTGTGTCATTTATTTCTATATAGTTTCGAAGCATTCTCCTGACTTTGTGGACGAATCTACGACTTTTTCAAGTATTTTATTGAACAGAAAAACTTTTCACCACCTGCTATCGCAAAAGGAGTTCAAATTTCTTTTCATACTTTCCCTTCTGAGCGACTATCTTTATTATTTTGTCGTTTTCGAAAAACCATCGACAGTTTCAAAATGAAATATTTTTACTTCTTTTATTGTTACTGTGTATGAGCTTGTGGGTTATGTAGTGTTCGAATATCGTTCATGTTTGAAGAAAATTATGCGATTTTGTTTAAGTTTTGATGCATACGAAGGCAAAATAAACAAGGCTTTCGTTGAAGAAAAGATATTAACACTTTTACGAATTATGTTTTTGCTTTTAAACTAAGTGATTCCATTTTTATGTACAATTTATTCCATGGTTGAAAATTATTTTTTTATAATTCTCTTTATCTAATTGTGATAACATCGTTATATTAAAGATTATTTACTTTATGTAAATCCATATAATAGAGTTTTTTGTTTTGTTTGTTTGTAACAGAAAAAGAGAAACACCTTTCCTTGTCGTACTTTATAAAATGGTTGCTTATACCAAATCTTTTTAACATCTGCAGCATAACTGTTAAATGTTTTTTAACCCTTTCAGTCCCAGTGATGCCATCTGGAATTATTATATTCATTGTTAAACCTGCCTCTGTTAACAAATGGACATCATTGAATTCTTCGCATTTTCCTCTTTACAAATATATTTTTTATTCTTACCAGTATGGACGAGCTTTCTTAATGTAAATAAACATTAAAAACCCGGACTTCCGCTTTGAAGATTCCATTGACTAAGCATTACACCGGAAATGTGTAGTGCAGGCATTTAATGTAAGCAAACAAAGCAGAAAACTCTTCCATATGGCTGCAATATCGATTTTATCTATTAAAAAATTGCCTTTTTGAACTTCACTTCATTCAGCAAAGGATGACAAAAAATATAAATAAATTTTAACATAATTAAAATGAAATTACTGGTAAAATTTCATACTTACTATTTCTAAATATATTAAAATAGTTTATTTGAGCTGTTTTTGATAAATATTTGTTTTAAAATTTGGGTTTGCCAATGGAATGATGCTAATTAGAATCACTTTGAATTTTAATTTTAAAAAATTAAAATAATTTTTTCTTTTTGAACTTTTATTTTAGGCCCAAAATGAGTACATTTCACAAATTACAGAATTTTTGAATGAATAATAAATTCTTGGAACTGAAAGAGTTAATAGTTTTTATTTAACTCAGTTTCTCTATCGCAATTTATGTAGAAAGTTCAACTGCTGTAGTAACTGAGAGTTCGATTTGCTACGATAAACTTTCCTTGCTTCGCAGAAACGTATGGATTTTCCGCATGCCAGGACAACGTCCAGCTCATATTGCTTCCTTATCAGTTCATCCCAGTCAAGCTGGAATCCGAAGATAAGACACTATGGTCAGTCAAATAAGTCGGATTTATACATAAATTATTCTAATGCATTCGCATATGATTTCTAGGGTTAAGAACTTATTGTAAGTCTTATTTTCTTGTGATGCACTTTACAAAAAACATTGTACATTAAGAATTTTACCGTCCTTAACTGAGAAAACCTGATCACTTCCTCCTCTCGAATTTCTTTTATATTCAAGAATGTAGAATAAAAGAATTAGAATGTCAGTTGTAATCCGCGTTCTCAAAAATGCTTGTGCCAATGTGTAAAAATTTAATTTCGAGTTTGGCAGCAAAGAAATATACTTAAAAATATCTAAAATTGCTTTTTCAATTGATATTTTAACACTCTTGATTTTGATTTGGAAGTTTCTCGATAATTATTTCGGAAACTATTATCCAGAGCTGAGGGGTTGGGTATATGCCATTTCAAAATTCCAAAAAATTTTCTATTCCGTGGTGTAATTCTATATACTTCAATTTTTAAAAATGTAGAATGAGAATTTGTAATGCTTGTTCAACAAATATTCTTGTGCCAATTCGTAAAAGAGAAAATTCCTAATTTGGTATTAACCTGTTAAGAGTCTGAAATTGCTTCTTCTATTGATAGTTCGACACTTCTCCTTTTTTCATTTCTTAATTTAGAGGTTTTCCGCAATAAATTAAGAAACAATTATCTAGAGAAAAGCCGTTTGCACGGCATTTCAAAATTCAAAATATTCTCTATCCATGGTATCCCAATTTAATTTGCATACTATTATTTATCCGAATTTCAAAATTTTTAAAAAACTTATTTTAGACGAATAGCTTCGTTGACTTTTAATGAATGTAATGATATAAACATATACTTCAATGTAATATTCATTGAAAAATGTAATATTTTCTCACCATGCATTAAGCCCACGCACACGGCGGAATCGATCTCTCAATCTCCCCAACCCCCCTCCCAGTCCTCCAGTCTAAAGATTTTATTAAGACTGTCTATTTACTTTTGGCGTGAGTACCAAATAGGTAGCCGACGGTTTTCATTAAATGCTGTATAATTAAGTATACGCCATAACTGCAGGTAATTTTTGCCATCTCAAAAATTCGCCGAATACCTGTGGGATTTCGAACCTGCAATCCGCGCATTAGGTCAACATCATAAGAGTCAAAATTGTTTAAAATATTCTTGATATATTCCACGATTTAAAAATATTTCTACCATTTTCTTGTGAGAATCTATGCTCCCTTTCACACATTTATTACTACTTTTTCTATACAAGTAAATTTATTACTTTTCCCTCTTCTGTTAAAAAACACACTTCTGCAAAATATTGTTTCTAAGCTGTTTTTCAACTTTTTTACAAAATTTTATATTAAATTATTCTGGACATACTTCGTTGTGTTTATAAGTTCACATAACTTTTTAAATTACATGAGCTTTGTTGAAAGTCACAACCCGTTTGTAGGATAAAATTTACAACCAGCAGTAAACAGTTGCGAATCATATATCATGAAATGGATTTTTATAAATAACAGTCATGACTTACACGAAAAAAAAACATTTTCTTTATGATGTCTGAAATTCTCTATTATTTTTTTAACAAATATGGTCGAAAAAATCATGAGAGTGGATGTTTATACAAAAAATTATTTTTTCAGTTGGAAATACTCGCTTGCGCTTTATATGTGCTTTTTTAAAATTCTAAATATTGGTTATATAACTATAGGAAATGCTTTCCTCTTGAGTTCCACGAAAGCTTCCACAATATGACGAATTTTGTGTTTAGCGGAAAAAGCATACTAGTACTTAGTACACTTACACAATACGGCACGTTTTGTGTTTATAATCACAGTATAATGAAGACAATCTTTCCACATTGTAGATTTCTTCCCTTTAATGAACGGGATCCAGAATTTGATTCAGATCTACTATAATCACATATAATGAAGACAATTATTCCACATTGTAGATTTCTTCCCTTTAATGAACGGGATCCAAAATTTGATTCAGATCTACAATTTTGATGCCGAGAACGCGCATCAAATTTCATTTGCCTATCTCCTTACTTTGATTTATGATATTCGCATGCATACTGAAGTAGAGACAAATTTGACGATCCAAATTCTTCTTTCATCCATTTAGTTTACATGTCTTCCTTTACATCAAGGAAATCGTTGTTCTGATAGAACACAAATGATCTATTCGGAACATTGTAGCTATTCAACCACATCTGAACCAATCACGTATCAAACAAATTCCATGTATCCGCTCTCTAGATTCAATGAAATACAACATTTTACTTCTCTCCACCTTAACAAGATCCGTAATGTGTAAAGGGGAAGCTCATCCCGCATTCTGTTCCGGATATGCTAATTATTATGCAGGCTGCAAATTGGTGGTCATGTTTGTTCCGACTTTGAGATTAAATTTATCCTTCCTATTGCAATACCTCGGTGCTTTGCAGAAAATTCGGTAACGTGACTTCCTTTTAATGTACGATTTTGATTAATGGTACATGGGAGAGATCGTTCTTCTCTGTTCGCTAGCTTTCGAGAAATTAACCATATTAGACCTACTTTTCATTTTTGGAACTTCTATGCTTCGGTGTAATTTATATTCTACTAGTGAATATGCCCGATGCTGCTGGGGTTGAAAATATTTCCATGTTTTTTATTATCAAAAATAACTGTGATTTAATTTTCACTAAACTGTTCCGTGTGCTTCAGCATTCGAGAGCAAATATGAAATATTTGTAACACATAACAAGAGTACAGTAAAACTTCACTTAACAGTCACCTGCCGTACCAGGGATGTGACAAATAACCAAATAGACGGATAACAGAAATCTCATAATACGTATATACAGTTACGTGACTTTACTACCGGCTTGGGACGAAAAAGAAAATAAAATCCTTTATAAAAGTAAATAATACTTATATATTGCATTAAATTTTATAAAGCGATCAATAAAAGAGTAATAATGCACAAAAATGTATTGTAATACTATAAACATACTTTACTTTAAAATGACGGATAACAGAAACTGGCGATGAAACGAGTGGCAGATAACCGAAGTTTTACTGCACTACATTTTTAGCTTAATCAAAAGGCAGAGAAGGAATATCTACATATAACCAAAGTTACAGTTATCACATATCAAACAAACTATTGGCTAAGTGGTGACGAGAAAGTATAATTATAGCTTATACTTCTTTTGAACATTCTAGCTCCTTTTTAAGAAGTCATTTCCAAAAAAATTTCATTTGAAAATATATTTCTTGGAGAAATTTTCATAATCATAGTGCCAGAAGAATGGTAACAGAAAGTAAAAGAAAATGGAACTCAAAATATTACGAGATTTTAAAATTTATCAAACTGTTCAGAAATAAACAATTCCATACCAAAATTAGAATCGTTTACGATGACCACAAGGCCATGATGACTTTATTGTGACAGCATATTTTATTTCAGAAATTAACCATGGTTCGAAACTGAATACACAAAGATGAATGTAAACAATGTATGCCGTATATAAAAAATAATCAGTCTGAAGGTATTCCATATTCGTTGTCAAAATGGCGGGATACGTCTTATTCATTTCTACCACATTTTTACTTTCTTGTATACGAAGTGTACAAAGAGAAAGTATTGTAATCGTCCAAAATTTCGATCTCGAGATTTTGTCAAATCTTCACGTTTTAGACCTCCCTGAGTCCGAAAAACACAATTTTGGAATTATCTCTGTCTGTGTATCTGTGATCACGATAACTCAAAAACTATTAGAGCTACGGGGATGAAATTTCGTATGTGATCTTTACACAAAATTTGTAGGTTTCTTTCAAAGTTTGGACAAAATCCGTCTAAGGGAAGTCTGTCTGTTTGTCTGTCCGCGTTCATGTGAACTCTGTAATTCAAAAACTTAACTAGCTAGATAGATAAAATTTGATACACAGTTTTTTTATCAGAAATGTAGGTCCGTATAAAATTTTGGGCCAAATCCGTCATAGAGTTGACCGTCTGTCGGTCTGTATAATCGCATACTTTTGAACGATAAAACTTCTTAAAAAATTACTTAGATAAATGAAACTTCGTACGTAGTCTTGTAACCCTAATTGTAGATTTTTCTCCAATTTTCGTTTAAATCGGTTTAAGAAAAGGCGTTGAAATTGTATATTCGGTTTTTTTACCTCATTCTACGACGCAGAAAAAAGGCGCGAACGCTGGAGCGAGTGATTTCCCCACATTAGGGAATACCGCACGTTTTCCGGCGCGCGGTGTATTCCCCTCCCCTTACCCGTGTTATTCGTATGCGAGAAAGTTTTAGGGATGCCACTCCTGCTGGTTTATATTTCATATTGTAACGCATAACAAGAATGTGCAATTAAATTACACGATTCTCAGATTTGAAAAATCCAAACCCAACAACTTTAATGAAATAGGTCTTTAAATCAGAATCGCACTCTGTTTCTTGCATTTTTATTTGATTTGGAACTAAACGCATAAATTATATAATTACAATTTATTACACATTTATTATACTAAAACACAATAATTAAACTATTGATATTATAGTCATCAATTACGTAACTTGAATTATAAAACTTCTAATTTTTTAATATAATGCATTTAATTATAAGAAATGCAAAATATTCATAAACGTACCAGTCTCGCTGACCTTAAAGAAAATGTCTGTTAGAATTTTTTGTTAGCCATATGGACGTAGAAAAGGAACAAAAAAAAAGGGATGTTTAAAAAAACTAAAGTTAAAAGAGTCTGGACTTCTCTTTTGACGAAAATAATCGACGAAACACGTCAGCTAAATGTATGTTATCCATAAGTTACTTATTATTGATGCTTTGTGCGTAATAACACAAAATTTTATTCTCATTCGAATATGAAAAATAATTTCCCTCAATTAAATTTCTTTGAGCCCTATATTTTTTTATTAGTCACTCAAACATAATATATAAATCGCATTGGAACTAAACACACATTTCCCATACAAGTGATTGAAAATAACATAATTTTTCAATTTCAGAACTTCAACAATGGGGAAAAAATCGTTTTAATTTTGGTATCTCCAAGCACATGAAATGAAAAGAAACTATTTTCCGTTCATTTCTTGTAATTCAAGATATAAGGTAGGAAGTGAAAATATCATGCAACAAGATCAGTGCAGAATACGCATAGTTATAAGGACATACATAAAACATTATGTAGAATTTTGGATTGAATGTAATAGAGAAAATTCAGTATCACGTAACTCAAGTCATATGCCCGAAGCCACATGAATTTTGCTATCCATTGCATCTTTTTGAAGGGCTATTCATGTGAATGCCATTAACTTAATTTAAAAACCAAATAACCCTCTATATTCCTAAAAATAACATTAACAACAAAAGTGAATATTATGGAAAGATTTTGATTTTGGCTATTTTTGTATGTTTTCCAAATATTAGAAATTTTGATAAGAATCTTTACTGTAATCGATAGAAGTTTCGAGTGAACTTCATAATTAGTGAATCCGAACTCGGAAAACCTGAATGATTATTACATAACGGCGAAATACAAACATTTATACTATTATTTAGTAAGTTAGAAAACTAGGAAACATAACTTTGCTTATGTATACTGCTCATTTTACGTGACAAAATTGTGGATAACAGCACGCAAAGTTGTTGTTTTCGTCATCGAAAGGCCGTTCTGAAAGAGATAATATCGCACTGCAAATATGATTTTAAAAAAAATTGCAACAGAGAAAAAGAAATTGGAAGCTAGACCTCCCTTGACACATTAATGGTACACACGATTCTTATTATAAGAAAAAAATCACGAGCTCTTTTTCAAATTTTAAAATGTACAATTAAACAATGCCTCACACATTGTTTGATAGTAAATTTCACAGAAAAAGGAAAAAAAAAAACTGGGAGTCAAAAACAAAACGTAAAGGCATCAGACGCTGATAGAATTACTTGAATTGAAATTGAAATATAATCACATTATATAATTCAATTTTTAATGAATGTTTAGAAATTATATTATCCATCTATATATTTAAAATAATATGTTAAAACCTACAGACAATTCGCCAGCCCCAACCACTCGACGGATTTCGATAATTTTATTTCATATGAAAGCTTATGACGTCTAGATATGTCATCAAGGGTCGCCTGCCCCCCCCATTTTCGAACGAAATCGGAAAAAATATATAGAGAATGTATGGTGGAGAATTGTTTTTACGATTTCGTTCAAAAATAGGGGATGGTGGGGGGCAGACGATCCTTGATGGCTTATCTAGACATCATAGGCTTCCATATGAAATAAAAATTGTCGAAATCGTCTGGTGGTTGGGGCTGGGAGATTTCTACAAGGTTTACTCATAGACAATGTACAGAAGAGAAGTACTTTTTTAGATTTCATTCGAAAATGGAGGGATATGTGGAGCAGGCGACTGTTGATAACATATCTAGACATCATAAGATTTCATATGAAATAAAAGTTATCGAAATCCGTCGAGTGGTTGGGGCTGGTGAACTGTCTGGGGGTTTTACCATATTATTTTAAATATATAGATCCCAACAGTTCCATCACAATGGCGTGTCAAAAATATTGTGAAATATCTATTGTAGGTGGTGGGAACTGTTTATTTAGGGCGATATCATTCTGTATTTACGGATCTGAAGACATTCATGCCGAAATTTGTGAGAAAGTTATACAAAATATTACAATTAGATGGGGTTTATTGAAAGAATTTACAATTTTAAAGGAATCTGTTGTCTACAAAGAATATGAAATCTACTATGGTTTTATGATCCACTCCACTGATCTTCATGCAGTATTTAAAACTGAAAAAGTAGTGATTGATAGCCTCGAAGCAGCGAGGTGGCAGGGGTGGTGCTGAGCAAAGTGGGTGCTGGCCGCGAGGCTAGTAGGATTTAATTTCCTTATTGTATTGTTGTGTTCACCTCTAGTTGTCATGATTTTTATTAGTTCTCGATATTTTTTAATGAAAAATTATTTTCTACTTTTTTGCAAAATAAAACCGTGTTTTTGAAAAAGTTTCATTTTTATTGTTTTTTACTTTTTATGTTTATTTTATTTCTTTATTCATTATTATAAATTTAAGGAGGCGTAAACAATTTGTCCTCAAACTCACTGCTAGATGGCGCCTCTCATATGGAATCAAAATTTATTTAAAATTAATCGATTATCAGATAATTAAGATCTGAAAATATTAAAATATTGTATTTTCATCGGAAACACACAATTGCGCGAAATTTCAAATCTCTAGTCCATCCGTATATGAGTAAAAAATCAATTACAATCAATCACTTTTTCACAACGGAAAATGAAAATACCCAAGTTAATAACCCATGTTAAAAAATACATAATATGAAATGAAGCAGGAACAATAACAACAAAAAGAATATAAATCTCACCTGGCATTTTGATCGTGTGTCGATAATAGTCCTCCACGGTTGGTTTGTAAGTTGTGGTGAAGAAACCTTCCAAGTACTGGACGACTAAGGACGTTTTCCCAACGCCTCCTGGTCCTAAAACCACTAACTTGTTTTCTCTAGAACTGCCCATCCGTGTATTCTTGGGAGCGTCAGAATTGTGTCGTTCGCGGGGGGAACACAGGCAAAAACAGCTGAAAAAGGCCTTCAGCACCTCTTCACAAATGCACAAACTGTCTTGCTCAAGTTCTTGGTTGGCTGGCGGGAGTTCCTGAATAGGCGAGGGACTCGGCTTGGCTGCGGGCTCACTTTCTATCACTTTTGTGTTTGGAGAAAGTCCCTCAGATCTGGAAAAGAATGTTTATTACTAAACCTTAACTAACCAAGTTTATTTTCCATGAATAAACAAACCGTCGACGAAGAATCAGCGACTATCGAATTTTTGCCGTAGTAAAGAAAGTCATTTCATGGTTTACCTTTATTTAAAATGATACTTTAAGGTTATCAATTATTCAAAAATTTCTAAGAGATGTTATTGCAATTCTTTTTCATCACCCTAGATAGTTTACGGTTGGGTGCAGCCTACTTTAAATCTTTATCCTTAAACCCAATCTACCAACTTGGCACCCTTATAAGGAATAGACATCCCAGTGTCTAGACACTGTTCCTTATTTTTTTTTAAAAAAAATCCTGTGTAATAATATATTGTATAAGCACATAAATAAAGTTTTTGTGAAGAATGTTGATAAAAACAAATAATTCGTAAAATTATTTTGCAGGCGTTAAGTTTCAAAAGATTTGAGAAGACATAAAAAATTTAGAACGCAATTTCTTTAAAAAAAAGACAATATGTAATATAGTGGAGGGATGGAGACCAAACTCCAGTTAATATCTGGCATCGTTGAAGATTCCTTTATTAAAGATCTCACAGCAAAGATCACAGATGAAAATAGAAAAAATTTACAGATTTGATTTTATTTTTCAAGAATAAGTATGGCATTTTTATGACTTTCTAGAAAATATCAAACATATCATTCAAAAACTGTAATTCCGAGAACCGGATGAATTTACGATAACAGAAAGGATCGAAACACTACTCTCCGTTTTCAGATACGAAATTCCTCTGCGCTTTTGCAAATGAGCCATTTCTTTCATTTAACCAAAATAGGGGTAAGATGAAATACAAACGAAGAGATGTTTAATTTTTAAACCGAATATTCGATCCAAAAAATCGTTTCGAATTAGAACGAAATGGTACGATTCTAAACGAAAATGATGCCAATATCGGAAAAGAATTAATAAAAGAGAAACAAAGAACACCGAAAAAAGCGCTCTGTTAATTCAGTGGTGGGTAGAGACCCCTGTGGGATTCACGAGAAAATTTTTGTGGGTCGCTAAATTTATTTGGCAATAAGAAATATAAGGCTTTTTTTCAAAAACCATGATCGCGACGCCCAACATCACTGTTCTAATTCACTTCGTATCACCCCTCTACAGAGTAAAATCCCCCAAAGTGGTAGTCGCAGCTCTCCGAAACCAACTGTACTTAATGATTGGATCAGGAAAATAAACTCTAATGCTGAAAGTATCATTTATATCTCGCATTCGGAAAATGGGGTGGATTTATGTATGGAAAGGAGAACATCAGTATAAGATGGAATCGGGAATACAAATATTATTATTGCGTTTGCTCAAAAAATAAGTTATATCATATATGTTGAAATGTAAAGAAGTAATGAAAATTGAAAATGTTAATTTTGAACTATATCAACAGTTACTCAACAAAAGCTCCATGAGAAAAAATTACTTACCAGAAGAAATTCTATCATTCTGTAATAGAGATAATTAAAATTCTTTAATGAAAACGGGCCGAGTCATAGTTCCTTGTTGTTGATCAGACGACACTGATCATTTTCAGATGAGAGCGTAACATAATTTCAGTTATTTTCGCATAAATTTGAAAGGAAATGTTTTTTTCATTCCATTTTGTATAACGAGCATACATATTTAAAACTTTCAGAAATTTACGAGTGCAGAAGGTTGCAATTTTCAAGCACAATCACATGAACGCCATAAACAGACATTTTAATTGGTATTATTCATAAAATTGCATTTCGATACCCAAAAGAGAAAGCCAATACAACATTCATTCACAAAAGTGTTTTTCAAGTAACAAAAAATGAAGATAAACCACAGAAATCGTGCAAAGATAGGATTAATACACAATGAGAAAAAGAGCAATACAACAAGGATTCACAATAAAATAAAGGTAACTGGGCTAATTTGGATGTTATTCATTCGATTTTTTTCTCTGGCCGTCGACTTTCCAATTAACATAGAGTTAGAATATCGTCTATAATTCAAATTTATTTTGTTTAATTCGAGATCGAAACTATAACCTGTAAAAGATTGTTTTTATTTCTGAATTGCTTTCATTTATTATAAATGTACGTTCCTGCTGTCCTTAGAGATCATAAGTGAATAGATTTTGAAGCACTTAATTCACTAAAGGACTTAACTACTATACAATGTATTCAATCCAAATAAGAAGTAAATGAGTTTCTCACTTTTTTGAAATATTTCAATACGTTAAATTTGAATTATTCTGCTAACTTTTAAATTTTATTTATTAATTATTGTATTTCAAGTGTTGTAGACTGTTCGTTTGTTAAAATTATATATTTAGGAAAATTATTACATTTTAAAATTATTAAATAAAAATTTTAGTAATTATTATTGCTCTGGTTAATTAAATTGATTACTCTTTGTTTATTAATTATGAGTTTTTAATTATGTATTAACTGTTCAGTATTAAAAATAATCTTTACGACAATTTTAGTTTAAAAATTATCTTATTCTCTTGATACACTCATTTTTTGAGCCAGTCTTGTATAAGTCCAATTTTTGGAAAAAAGTTTATAATTCGAATTTTTTATTTTGGCCTAGTCGGCTTCGAATTAGCCAAGTTACATTGTACAAAGTAATTCACAACATCGAAGACACAGTATACAATTCCGTACATAAAATTCACCAACAATTAGCATGCTTTTCCAAAAGAACAAAACGTTTGTGAGTGCTAAGGTGACTTTATTCAGGCAAAATCGAAAGAAGGTGAAAACGTAAGCAGTCCAATAGAGTCTTGAGAATAATGGAATCTGCTTACCTCATGCTTTGTTAGCTATTCTTAATTCTGTTTAAGTAGTATTAATGAAGAAGGAGCAAAATTGATCCAAAGTCTAAAAGGAAAAGATTGAAAGCACAAATAAAATTTCAACTCGGTCTTAAAAATTTTATTTAGCAGTCACAAATGACGTCTTATTAATGCATAAATCTTTCACATTCTTTTAATAAACGAGTAATTGGTTCATCATCAGCAATGCTCATTTATTAAATAAATTGTTTAGACGATGTAGTGGGTGCTGTCTTTAGGTTTTCTTCGAAGCGGCAAAATACGCAGGCAAATCGAAAATTATTCCCACTTTAGACAGAAAAATAGTTCTAATGAGGAATTTGGTTAGTGAGAAAGCATTCCCCGAGTTTGTAACATTGTGATCACGTGATAGAAGTTTTATCATGATAGTGTTATTTATTTTTGTTTTTTTTAATTTGTTATGTAACTGTATTTGCAGCGCCACTTTTTATCCAGCAATAGCAATGTCCGGAGATGAGGAACACTGAGTTCAAGCACTCCGTTAACCACAACACATCTGGATCGTTCTCTTAAAGAATAAACATAACTGCACCGCTAGGAGTATGTACTGTAATATTCGCAATGAATAAAAAAATATATATTTCTAGAATTTTTAAAATATTTAAAGATATAAATTAACTAGATAAAAAAATCGTTTGGCCATAAAAAAAAATTAATTTAAAAATATCGTTTGGCCGAAAAAGAAATTAATTAAAAAAATCGTTTGGCATTAATTCTTTTCTAAAGATTATAAAAATAGTGTGGCAACGATATATTTGTCTTTTGCTGACGTTGTCTAGCAACGGAAAAGAATAATAATGATTGAACATGGAATTCGATGTAAGTCAGTGATGTAACGTTTGGGATGTAAGTGTATGTGTTTGTTTTACATGTTTGTGCTGTGGAAGACGTCCAATAAACATATTATTTTTGAGAAAGAAAGCTCCACGATTATTCATGCTATGCTGAAATACATCACAGTACCATGAAAGAATAGCGAGAATTAACCGTTTTCTCAAGTTGAAAGATGTTACAAGAACCAAGATTAGTCGGAGGCTTTCCACATGATATGGGAACAGACCCAGGAAACATTACCCTTTAAAGGTGCATTAATCGGACATTGCTTTTCTGTGGAACAGAACGTGGAAGACCCGGTTTATCAATGGTCGGCCACCGCAACAAAAACTTTCTTCTCCCAAAGAATACACACGCTTATGAACTGCTGGACCAATGTATACGAAAGAATTCGCAGAAACCTATGTCAAGAAATGACGTTTTCATTGAACTTCTAACTTCGTTCACCTTCTGTTTCAAAATAAAGTGGGAATGATGGTTGACTTGCCACAGAATTTATTTTCTGGAGGCTTATTTTTATTTGCTAAATCAACGCTCTATTTTAGAGATATTGTTTAGCAACGGATTCGGAAACCCTCCCAGCTATTGAGCATGTGCCGGGCGGAGTTATTTTTACCAAAATAGGGGAAAAGTGAAGAATGGAAGAGTGTTCTAACAAAGAACTCCATAAATGTTCTCATATCACTCATTGCCTGACACCCCTTTCCTGTGTATAATCGTCCAAAAGTGGTAGTCTCGAAATCCGTTGTTGAACAGTACACAAGGGCTATTTCGGGGCGAATTTCGTAATTTCTAACCGTGGTCAAATGATGAGGACAGCACCTGATTCAGCATTATTCTCCATTCTTTTTCTACACAAGTCCCTTCAACGATAGATTTAAAGTACACCAGTCTCAAATACAAGGCTGTTCTTCGGAGGAATCGGATCTCTAATTAAGGATGTAAACCAAAACTCTACCACTGGCCACCGAGGCTCTTTATTTTCTAAGGGAATTTAAATGACGAAATAACACAAAATACTGCATTGATACATTCGGGTTTCATATTGTTTTTGCAGACCCGTATATTAAGGTATCCGCTTACGGTAAAAACAAATTTTCGACCGAAAATCGCAATTTTTTTAAATGTCTTATCTGAAAGCCTATTCTCTAAGTTTTCAGAACAGTTTTATTTTACATCTCTGATTATCAGAAGTGAAATTAGTGGCATTTTAGTAGAACTTAACAGCTGAAAATAGAATAGTAAACAATGAGATAAAGAAGCATTTTTCATCGTTTTTACTTCGAATATTTAACTTTTATTGTTTATTTTTGTTTTGTACTGTTCTCCGTATACCAGATACTATTTTGGAAGATTTTAAGTGGGGATTTCTTTGTTTTCTATGAGATTGCTGCAAATGTTGTCAATTTCGAATAATTGAAGTGTCTTGAGTATCTCCATTCATTTTTTTACATTGTATTTGTTTAAACTTAACGTGCATGAATTGAATTATTGAAGCACGATTTTTGATGTTTGATTGTATCTTAATTGGTTAGCTGATTATAGACAATATTGTTGATGCAATCACTGGATGCTGCCGCGTTGTTCTCAAAAAGTATATTGTTTACCTCTTCTAGTTCTTCTATATTTTCTTTTTTGTATAATTAAAATATCTTTCTTTTGCATTTTATTGGAAGTTGCTGCATTTTTGCGCCATTCTGTTTAATGCAAAGATTAATTTTTAATATTTCTTGTTAAATTATTTCACTTGAACTTGTACCCAATTGAAAAGTATCCTTCTAAATGGGCCTTGATTTTTCATGCAGAGTTACTTCTGGAACGGACAAATTTCATTTATTCAGTTTTAACTCTGGTTAATTTGCATGTTAGATCTTATGTTAATTTTTAAAGGATATTCCATTTGGTGCCTTGTTGAATTCCTCGATTAATAGAATCTACAGGTTTTTCACACGTTGTGAGTCGTTGCTGTCGCTCTCAATACATCGTGTTCCGATGACACTGAATAAAAGCAAATAATACAGGAAATATATCACTACTACTAATAAAAGTGAATGTGTGCGTGCGTGTGTTTTGTACTCTACAGAGCAGATCGTCTGATCCATAGCTACCAAATTTGGCACAGACAAACTTTGTATACGTAAATGTGCAGCTTGAAACAGTTTTTAAAAGATTTATTTAAAATTTTAATTAATTAAAAACCAAACAAAATTCTAGCGATGACTTCCGAAAATATTATTGCACAAAAATAATTTTCACGCCATTTTAAAATTCACAAAATTATCTTTTCAATGATAGCAATTTATTGGCTGTAAAAAATGTTATGTAATTTTAGCAAATTGTTTAATGTATTTTTAAATATGATTTGCGATACTACTTTTCATTGTTGTAATGAAAGTCGAATTCATTTCATTGTTTCATCAAAAGGAATTGCATTTTTTTCCTACGTTAAAATATATGATAAAAAATAATCATCAATTAAATTAGCTCTACACTGACTTAAACAAAAGATTATCTTTATAATAATGCCTGTTTTATTTACTATGATATTTTGTCTCTAATTCTAATAAATTCTCTAAAAGTTTATTTTAAATATAATTTGTAACATTACCTTCTTTTGTTTCAAATAAATGCAGTTCATTTTCCTCGCTTCGCCAGGTTTTCAGTCATTTTTTTGTATTGCTTGAAGCTCAGATTGTTAACTGTCAGATTGTTTTCGTTTATTGCGGAAAAAATCTTCTCTAGAGACCATGTTATTCATTTATACATCAAAATTTGGTTTTTGCATCGACATTTGATTCAAATAATAATACATATCATTTACATTACTTTTTCTGTATTTTCAATTCGCTTCTTTGTCTTTCGCAACAATCAATACATTCAGCTAACTAAAAATTAAATAACCTGCTAAAGTTGCGCTAATACTTGCTTGTTTTAAAGTTGTTCAGCGTAACTAAATCAAAACTATTAATATAGTGCCCGCACCAGCTGACCGCCGAAGGCGGCTAGTCTTATATATAAAAAATTAATTTTATAATATATTGAATGTATAAAAATGCTCAATAAGATGCAATAGTAAGTTATGCAGGATTTTATTACTGCAAAAAAATAAAACGTTTAAATAAACGAAATAAAAAGAAATCGTAATATCAAAATTTGAAAAAAGAAATTCTATACATTCAACAATTAGCAAATTTTATCAAATGTAGAAAACAGTAGATAGTAGTCAGAAATATTACCACAACCAATTACACTAATAAACAAAACGCAATTTCAACTTATAGGGATTAACAAACCTAGATGTAGAGAAAGCGTAATGGCAATGTGTTAATGGAATCAATTCACGTGATGTCACAGTCACATAATAAACATAACTAGCTGCATGGCCCGGCGTTGCATGGGCAATCTTGAATAATGGGATATTCCCGGGCGGAGAGAAGTGAGATCATGTGAGGCCTTGGGATCCATATTTTCATATGCCCGGCTCCGTTTTTTTTTTCAACAAATATTGTCACTTACTTTCCCCAACAAATGTAAATATTCTTTCAAATCTAGTCTTTTTATTACTAATTTTCATATGCCCGCCTCCGGTTTATTTTTTTTTTACACATATTGTCGCTAACGTAAACGTTACGTTTCCCCCAAAACGTAAAAAATCCTTTGAATCCTATATTGTTTAATTAAAATTTTTAAATCCAACCTTTTAATTACCTTATAGCCCAGCATTTCTCGGAATCCACATTTTTTTCATATTCCCGCCTCTGTTTTTTTCCCTACAAATATTGTCACTAAGCTTCCCCAACAAACGTAAATCTGTTTGGAATCCTCTCTTGTTGGATTAAAACTCCCAGTTCTATCCTTTTTACTACCTTAAAGCAGTTTGGTTTGAATGAAAATGCGAGAATTCTTTTGCTTATAAATTAAAACAGATTAGCATGATATTTGTTTTGCAAAAGAAAAAATAAAACGAATAATAATGAAAAAAAAGGATTAAAAATGAATAAATATTTTCCCCCAACAAACGTAAACGTTGCGAAACACCGTACGACAAAAAAAAGAAAGAAAAATGCAGGATAACACAGAAGGTCGCTCAAAAAAAAAATTTACCAACTTCCGTTAAATAAATAAAAAAATGCAACACCGGATGCGAAAAATAATGGTAGGGGAAAAAAAGAATCCGCCGTGAATGAATTCATCATTCTGCCAATAGATGGCAGCACGTCAATTCATTCATTTTGACGTTTTTAATTAATATCTTTTTAACTAATTGTAATTTCGGAATTTAATTGGCCTAAATGGATTCCTTGGATTATTCCCCATCTTTTGGTACTTTCCGCGTGCTTCTCCGTTCAGCGGTTCGTGAGAAGATAGCCGGACATACATACATACGTTTGTTTACCTTCGAATTTTAATAGGATAGATTCCGCAAATCATCGAACGTGAATGAACACCTTCACCAGTCCAGCCCACAGAGAAGAAGAATCAGAGATCTCACTCCCATAGACCCTAATGGCAACTTTTTTAACATTGCACTTCACAAAGACAGTACGTCATCTGTGGCCAACAAAGGAATTAACCAGAATACGTCACCATGAAAGAAAAAACTAAACTTCGTTATTTTATTTATCAAAGTGAAATTAAATGTTACAAATTTTTGATTAACTTAAATCTACTTTGATCTGCTGCGATCTTGACGATGATCGTGTGACCGTTAATTGACTCCATTGCCTTCAACTCACTGTTTCCAACCATGTACGAAAAAATGCATTAATGGTTATAAAAATTCTTCCAAGAATTAGAAAAGGTTTCATGCAGTCGAATTGCTGATTTATGCTAGAACCTATTAAAAACAAAAACCAAAAAAATTTACTCGTCCTGGTGCTGTGCTATTCCACATCCTATTTATGTTTTCCGGCCACCCTGCTTACCACGATTTAGGTCAACTTTCGTGGTGAATGTGCTATTTATTTTATATGGAATTAATGGTCTCAATATAACTTGAATTTAATGGACTGAGTATAATATCCGCATTTTATTTTGTATAGTCTAACGGTTCTTTTCGATGCATTTTTAGTGTTTTATATAATTTGAACAAAATTTATTTCAGCTTTAATGTTATTACAGTTTTGAATAGATAGTTTCAGTTATAGTTTAGTTATAACTATTATTTCCTATCTAAAAAGTGATCCATTATCAAGTTTTACTTTGAAAAACAATATTTGTAAACCAGAATTTTTTTTTTTCGTGTTCCAAAAATGCGAGTTACTCTTTCGATAAGAAACATTTTTCTTTTCTTTTACAAATGGTTATATTTTTTGTATAAGTCATCTGCAATCCTATATAACGCGGAATTCTTTTTTAAGTGACCTAGCTCCATCAATCTGACAATTACATTTATTTTTTTGTCATGCTCATAAATACTGATTTATTAATTTCTCTTGGTTCTCTTTAAACAATTTTCATGATTACATAAATCTGGTACAATTACTCGCGGTATTAATTCTTTTTTGCTTTTAGTGTCTGTAATCCCACTTGGTTGGCAGCCAAGTCCATCCGTCAAAGACTCGTGATGAAAAGGAACTGTGACAGTTCATCTTCCTATGCATAGAGGGAGGTGTGACACTTGCGTACAGTAGCAATTGCGTACAAGTCATTAACGCCCAATAAGTCATATGTTGCTCATAGACAAGGGGTGGTTAGGCAGTCATTTGTGTAGGCTTTCTGAAATTTATGGCTGTTGGTAACAATATCTGGAGAAGCGCACCGAAAAATCGAAAAATTGTTTATCTGGATATAAAAGTTATTAGTACTTCAGAGTTTTTTTAATTTAAATCGGAGCAAATTTTTCTTGAATTAGTTAACATATCAATGAAACATACTACGTGTGATATTCAATAGTTAAAATTTGATTAGTATTTTTTTATCTGTCATTACCATTAGATTACCAATAGATTTCACTTACCATTTAATATTGCATCTAGAAGACTTGTTCTTATCAGTCACACAACCGCCTGTCAAAGATTATTGATCGGCAGTTAACGATATGTGCGCATCTGCCACTGTACGCAAATAACACACAATCTTATGGTAGACTTTCAGGGAAATCTCGCCCATTTTTGTGTTTCGCTTGGACAAACGCATTGAAATGCCTACCAGCCAAGTTCCTGCGTCAGGGACTCGTGATAAAAGGGAACTGTGACAGCTCAAAGCGACCTTAGAGCATGTATGCAACATCTGAGGCAGAAGTCTGGCATCCTCCTATGCATGGAGGTAGGTTGTCTTTCTGGAAGACTTAAAGGGAAATCTGGCCCATTTTTGTGTTTCGCTTGGAGGAAAACTTTGCGTTAGCATGATTTGTGTCAAACTCAACGAAAATTAGATGAACGGTCCACTCATGCCCTGACGGCTCCAAGCTATTTTGTATCTTTAAGTCTTCTCTTTATATAGCTATAGTAGGTCTAGTAAAGTCCCGTTTTCAAGCAACACTAGGTCTAGTTTGGGACGGACCTGAACCTTGGGCAGATGACTAGGAAGACACATCAGCTGACTCCTCTCTCCAAATTTCTGCACCACACCAGCGGGAGGGCGTTTGACCCACGACATCCGATTTAGCGTGCACCGGGTCCACATACACGGCGGATCTGCGGTGGGATCGTTTTGTGAATGTCGAGTCCTCCGGTCCCGAATTCGAGACCTGATCACTACGCCACCACGGCTTCCTGCTCTTAGTAGTATCAGTGGAAAATGAAGGTTGTTTCAAATTTATCTAGTTTCTGAGCTAAAGGTATGAAAGATTCTGATTTATTTTATAGTACGTTTCAGTGTTTCTCCTTGTATCGGTTATCATGGTTATTAAACTTGTTAATACTAGATGCTGCATAGGAAGAAAAATTAGAAGC
The DNA here is from genome assembly GCA_013235015.1 of Araneus ventricosus. NCBI lineage: Eukaryota > Metazoa > Arthropoda > Arachnida > Araneae > Araneidae > Araneus > Araneus ventricosus. The sequence continues at coordinate 105,025 of BGPR01002050.1, forward strand.
AGTAAGGAAGAATAGATGCATGTAAGGAGGAAAGCGAAAATTTTAAATTAGTTGAATCAGTAAATTAATTTATTGGCAAATTCATTCAAGTTAAAACTTTTTTTGCATCTGTTTATAAAAATAGGGAACAAAATTTAAAACGGAGGTAAACAAAATTTAAAACGGAGATAAACAAAATAGGCGAATGTAATTACAACACAGCCTGCTCTATAAACTTTCTATGGCTTCTACTAAAATTTACAAGAGAAAAACAATTCCCTTCGTTACAATACTTGTTGTTCCACCAGGTTCGTAAAGGCCTTACACCCATTCGGGGAGATTGGGTCGGTGTGGGTGTTACATTCGCCAATATTTTTTCTTCAAGAGAAATATCTACTTTAAAGAATATAAATTGGATTGGATAATTAAAAGAGCAAAAAATTGGATTGTTAAATATACTGATTCATCTTTACTGCAATTCTCTTATAGTTGTACCTTCAGTGTGAAAATTAAAAAGGATTTCGAAAAAAGCACGTTTTTCTTTTTTTTTTTATTTGTCACTGAAAGGTAGAAAATAACGACTTTTTTTAAGAAACTGGAGGTCAAAATAAAAATCGTAAATGCATGAGGCGCTGATAGAAATACCAAAAGTATAATACTAAATAAATTATAATCATATTCCTAATGTATATAAAATTTTAGAGGAGGCTTAAGAGTTTTCTTTCTTATATATACATTTTTATGGCGAACATTTAAGACACAATGTAGACTTAATTTCCTTATGAAACTGTTTTCTTCACCTTATACTTTTACGCTTTTGTTTGGACCTCCATATGTTTGATAATTTTTTTTAACATAAAGCATGCTAATATAAAACATGCTTCTTTATTTGCTAAATAATTATTTTATATTTTTTTAGATGTTAATATAATTCACAATCCATGATTATAATTGTTATGGAATCTCATAATCAATTCTCCTAGAAATTGATGATACCCTTCTCATATGGAATTAAAATTTGTCTATTAATTCATAATTAAATTCGGAAAATTTTGAATTGTCATCAGGGGCACACAACTGTAAAAAATTTCAGAACTCTAGAGCATTTGGAAGTGAGTGAAAAATCGATTACAAAATTCTAAATTTGAAAACAATCTGTAACAAATCTACAACTTAACAAGAAACTAAGGGAACAAATAAATAAAATGTAAAAATACCGCATCTTGAACTGAAATAAATTTTAAAGGACGGAATATGTCATTAAGTATAGAAATAATATACCAGTCTACTTGATGCCTTATTAATATTATAACTGATTTTCAGGAATTCTGTTTTCTCATGTCTTGTTTGTAATTGATTTAATTACAAACAAAACGTCTTATCTCAAGGAGATCTACTAATACAGTCACAAGGAGATTCACTCCGGTTTCGCAAAATGAATAATTAAATTAAGTAAGCGTAGTTGTTAGTTTTTCCCTATGAACGATACAGATGCTGATTTGATCCATCTCAGGTATCTAATTTTCCCATCCTCAAATCACCCTGCAGATAGTTTTAAGCCCATTTTCCTGTTATATCCCATCTTGAATCATAAACAGGTCTAATGCTAATTAGAGAAGAAAATAATAGGTATCCCAGGGATAGACGAAAAGTAACTACAGATTTTATCTCCGAAAAGTTGGGAAAATGAACTTCCCAATTCTCCCACAGAATCTTGTTTCCTTAAAAAGTCTAATATAATCCTTTTCAAGAGGTCTTAACCAGAAGGTTTATATAATTCTAGTTTTGGTGCCAACTAACATGGATAAATCTGAAACCGACTTTTGAAAAGAGAACAAATCCAGACAGGGTTTATGTGAGTTACCTCATGGAAAATGGAATGTGCTACCTCGGAAGCTGTGAAAAGGATTTCGTGACTCAGTTAATGCTTCCACCTTTAGATATCTAACTGGCAATTTTTACTTGTCCAAATTTGGAAGACCAATTTTCAAAAAAAATTAAGGAATTCATTATTTATTTATTTCGAAACGTATAGAAACACACCAACTAAACTCATCTGTCATATCCCAGTTAGCAATTGCAGCAATCTTGCTCTGTCAATCTGCAAGCTTGCAGCAAGTTTGACACTCCAAGAGTGCAAGCTTGAAACAAGTTATTGCAACCGACGAAGTCACTACGCGCCGAACTTGCAGCAAGCTTGATGCACCAAACTCATTGCAAACTATAGCAAAAACAGAGCAAGCAGACGATCCTCAGATTCGAACACCGGACAACCCACTTCCTAAACCTGCCGCTTTAGCCGCTCAGCCAGCTGGACCTCGAATGCGGAAGACAGAGTGCGCTAATACATCGTATATCTAAGCGTTTTATTAGGGAGAGCGATTTCAACTAATAGCTACACTTTGCTAGTAGAAAAAATTATGAAATTAGGGTTCAAAAGCAATTGCTTTTAAAAATATGGAACACAAAGTAAGTTATTATTTTTCAACAAACTGACTGTTTTCTAGGTTTAATTTTGTTTATGAACATTAAAATTTCAACATTAATAAAAAGGCGATAGATAGTTTTCTTCACAGTGCGAGTTCTATATTTAGTAAAACGATAGAGAATTTTTCAAAAGTAATTTCTTTTTATAAAAAGACCTAGCTAGGTCTTAAAAAGTAACTAGTTAATTTTTTTCAAATTATCATTGATTTATTGAATTAATAAAAAGAAGGACTGTCTAGGAGATGCTATTAAAAATCGGATGTCTTTTAAAACAGAGACAAAGATCAAAACCAGATATATACAACTGTAGCCAGGTCGTGGTGTGTAAGTGTGCCTTGTCAACTTTACAGCAAACTTGCATTGCAAAGGTGATCGATTATGCTTTGTTACTTTGCAGGAAGTTCGTTGCAAAGTTGTCGCGTCAAGATTGTCATGACAAGCTAATATTAAGAAATATCAGCCTTGCTGCAAGTGTACATGCTATCTGGGATATTGTATATTAAGCTTGATATTTAAATATAGGGGAATCCGGGGAAAAACAGTGCCCCCTCATTTTTTCGCACAGTTTGTTGCGCAAAGTAGTGGAAATTCCTGGAATTTCATAACGCACCCTATTGCACATGACTGAACTGTCAAAGTCCAGAAGAGTTGGCTACTACGCACAGTTTAGAAGAATTCCTTATTTTTAAATATAATACTGTAGTTTCACCGAGTTTTCCTTCTAAGTTAATTCGAATAAGTTATTATTATGTTGGATAAGCACTTCTTTTCCGTTAATATTGCTCTCTGGACTGTTCATTCATGTGTTTGTATTGTATTTCCTTAGTTTCTCGCCCAGCCATACAGTAGTTCTTTGTTAACCTCTTTATTATAACGGACCGGGTCAAAACGGTTTGTCTATTGCCGGAGTAGAAAGTGTTGACGAAGTTGCATTTCTCGTTTGTGTTTTTTCCCCGTTAACATTACTTTTCCATTCTTTAATTTTTAATTACCTATATAATGACTAAAGTAATCTTATTGAGATTTCTTTTACATAATATAACTTATAATATGTTGAATTGTCATAAAAAAATCCTTTTTTATATTTAAGAATTTTCAAAGAGTACATAAAACCGGGTTCCGTTTTGCCCCAGCTGCGGGGCAGAACGAACCATTTAACAAAGTTTACTTTATCGCTAATAACAAATTATGCACTGTTCATGGATTAGTTTTTGAATTCATTATGTGTGACCAAGTTAATATACTTTATAACATTGCATTTTCAAACGTCTCTAAGTATTATTTACCATTTTACAGCCCTCCAAACCTTAAGTATTCCGTTTTGCCCCGGGTTCCCCTACCTGTGCTGCGTTGTGCCTTTGAAGACAAGACGAAACCACAAAATATTGCTGGTGAAAGCTGACCACTTCTGTCCGAACTCTCTTTTGCCATATGGGACAAACGGTAGTATTTAATTCTAACAGCTTTACTTGATTCATTTCTTCCTACATTTTCCGTTCGAAAACCGATTCCACTGAAGATGCGCCGTGTATGTGGGCCTGCTTCATGTTAAATCAGACCCAGTGGGTCAAACATCCTCCCGCTGGTGTGGTGGGGAAGTTTGGAGAAACGGTGGCAGTTCATGTGTCGTCCTCGTGATCGGATCGCGGTTCAAAATTACGAAGTCCTTTTTAAAACAGTCCTTCTGTTGCTTTAAACTGGGACTTTAAAATAACTAAACTGAACTAAAATCCTACATTTTCATTGTTTATGCAAATGACACAACGAAAACCTTTCATATCAGTAAATAAACCTGTTCTGGAAACGAGGGAAAAATCGAATATGACAAACTAATTTTCCCCTTTTGAACTAGGAAACGTTGTGATTGCATAAACGTAGGTTCAAAGATGCATATCCAATTATCTAAACCGAGACGAAAACTATTGAAACGAGGAAAAAGAATCGAATATAGAGATCTAATTGACAATTTTTCAAACAGGAAACGTGGTAATTGCATTTACGCATATGCATAGACAATTATCTGAACCGAGTTTTCCCAAATTTGTTTTCTTCCTATCTTAATTTGGAGGAAAACGGCAAAGAGGACAACTAAATTTGACGAAAGCAGTATTTCTGGTCCGATCTGCTATATAAGTCACTTATCTATTAAAGATTCTAACACAGTGCAAGTTTTGGGGCTCTAGATAAGTAGGAAGATTTTGGAAATAATAAGCAAGTTCAGTTTTGTAAGAGTAGAAAGAAACCTGCGTTCTCTTAATCTCATTGAACGGTAACTGAAATAAAAGAGAACGACACGTCGAGGAGAAAGACAGACGAAGATATAGTGGAGGATAACAATGAACAAAAGGAGCATTTGCCTGGGGTATACCACCAAATTCTCATTTTGTCCACATCAGTCCCAATAAAAGAACCCCGAGCTAATCTCCTACATCAAGCTGGAAAACCGCTTTATTGATGGACAGACAACGATTGTGGCGACATCGGCACTTTATTAACGAAGAATGTGCTTTACTAGCTGTCGAAAAGCGAGAAACCGGAAACAAAATGAAGCGAATAGGCAAACACTTGGAAAAAATTCCACAGTTACCAAAGTAGCATTAAAAATTCTAAAAAGTGTCAGAAACAACCTTTCTCCCCCTAAAAAATAAAAAAATTCAATGGCTCACATATTGTTCGATAAAAACAATAAGAGTCCCGCTGACCTATTGGTATGGTCTCGGCTTAGGGGTGGGAGGCTTCCAAATTGAAAAACCGTACTTCATCAAATTTCCGCCGTATATTTGGGTCTGGTATACGCTAAATCTGACGTCACGCTGAAACGTCCGCTCGCTGTTGTGGCGCGGAAGTCTGGAAAGGAGGGTGACAGGTCAAGAGTCGTCCTCCTCATTTGTGCACTGTTCAGTATCACAAAGCCCCTCTCAAAAAAGCCCTCAATGGTGCTTAAAAACTGGACGTTAATATGACCAAACCTTGAAAATAACATTGCCTTGGACCGTGATTTGGTTTGATGCTTTAAATTGGCATTTTTGTTCTCACAAAAAATGTTTCATATATAATTCATGCGTCTAAAAGTGTAACATCTCTTCTAGTATTAAATCACTAGCCGCCTTCAGCGACCATCTTGTTCGCCAGGAATTTAATTTCAATTGAATCTCTTATGTATAATTTGATACTCATGGTTCCCTTAACAAAGTAATTTTAAATTTCAAATTTTAATAGACATTTAACACATGTTCTTTCAGTAGCCTTGCATCTGTTTTGTTCGTTGTCTGCATGAACGTTAATGAAGAAAATGCATTAGGATTCTTCATGAATGAATCCGATGAAAAAAATTCGTTAAGATTTTGCTTTCAACATTGCAAAATAAACACTCGTATAAATATTGGTTTAAACAATAAAACGGTTTGAATTTCATTCAAACAATGAAAAGTATTGTTTCAAATCATGCATAACAATATTTTTAAAAATTATTAATTTATTATTATGTAAATTAAAAGTTATAAACATTTCATCGTTTCTGAAGGTGAAACTGTTTCATACAAATATAACTTGATTGATCAAAAACTTTTATTCTATAACTGTCTCATTTAGTGCGCAAATTAAGAAACTATTAAGTTTTTTTTTCAAAACTAAAATGCATTCTGATTTTCCGATGAGTTATTAGAGTTCAATGTAAATAATTAAAATTAAGTAAACATGAAAGTTAATAATACTTTCATATTTACTGAACTGAAAGTAATGAATATAAAAGTAATATTACGTTCATATTTACTAAAATGAAAATCATGAATATGTGAACAATAGTACTTTCATATTTACTGAAATGAAAGCAATGAATATGAAAGTAATAATATTTTCATATTTACTGAAATGAAAGTAATGAATTTGAAAGTAATAATACTTTCATATTTACTGAAATTTAATTTTCCATCACACAAGGTTGTTGAAACCATGAAGAATCAACATGTTAAAAGAATACTATAACAAGAAAGAAAAGAAAAGAAAAAGATCTGACTAAATAATAAAATTCTATTAACACTAAGAATTCTAAACCAAACAATAATGATCATTGTCGTAGAAAAATCACTTTAGCTAAATTACATGGTTTTAAAATCGTTACGAAAGTCGTTAATGGCAAAGAATCCTTATTTTGTTGCTGACAATTTGAGCTAAGAGTAAATGGTGGCTTTTAACGAAATAGTTGTGAAAACAATTAAAAATAAATGTATTCACTTCGAGTAAATAAAGTTCCGTTAAATATAATACTGGTTAAGAAGAAAAATCATTTGCTTAAAAACGCATTCTATTTTGAAAGGTTAAATGAATCGAAATACTTTTGAAAATGTCATCTGAAGAATTTGAGAGGTAATTGAACTTTACGGCTTTAGTTTTTCCTTCATCTGTTTGAAACGTAACATGAGGTAAAATACGTCTCTTATTAACGTTTCTGTGCGAAGACGTCACAACAGACTCTATCTGTATTAACCTTTTGCATTCTGAATACTATTTAATGTGTGGGTGAAAAGATAAACTATTTGTGCTCCGTTCTATCTAATTTAAATCAGACGCTAACTTCGACATTTTGTTTATTGTATGCTTTGCTGCATGATTTATATGACGCATTTTAGCTCATCTATAACTGAGAAGTTATGCTTTATGTACAACGACTTCAGCTGTGACGTTTTCTTATCAAGAGTGCTTACAGTAAATCTACTGTTTGTCATTATTTTTTTATCTTTTACAGCACCAGTTCATAGTTTAAAATAGGATTGTTTTCTGTTAGTTGTATTTAATTTAACTATATTAACGTCCCGTTTTGAAGCAACACAACGGCTATTTTGAGACCGTGGTTAGATGACGAGGATGGCGCCCCTCTCTCTTAACTTCCGCATCCCACCAGCAGGTGACGTTGGATCCACTACGCCTGATTTAACGTGTAGCGGACCCACATGCACAGAGGATCTTCAATGGAATCGAGTTTCGAACTTGGGGTCCTCCGGCCTCGGAGGCGAAACCTTACCATATGGCCAACTCAGCCCTTCTGTTGGTTGCGAACGTTTCGGTCTTTTTGAGAGGACTTAAACGTATTGTTGGCTTAAAGTAATTAACAGTAAAAATATAAAAAATGAATTAAGAAATAAATTCCTTGTCAAAGTTACTTTCTTATCTACGAATTATAGAAAGTATTGAAATCGTTGAAAAATGCGATGTTGAGATTTTTATGAATACCCACGTTTTAGGCGTCTTTGAGTCCTAAAAACACAATTTTGGAGTTTTGTCCGTAGGACTGCCTCTATGTCGGTTTGTCTGTCTGTCAGCTAGATAAATCAAAAACACAACGAGCTAGGTAGATGAAAGTAGGCATATGACTATTTGTCGATTTGGCTAATCATGGGTTTATCAATGCGATAATTCAAAAACGCAACGAGCTAGGTAGATGAAATTAGGCATATGACAGTCTGTCGATTTGGCTAATCATGGATTTATCAATGCGATAACTCAAC
>BGPR01002050.1:113004-124339 GCA_013235015.1 Araneus ventricosus
TGTCTGTCGATTTGGCTAATCATGGATTTATCAATGCGATAACTCAAAAACGCAACGAGCTAGATAAGTGGAGCGCAAACTATTTTCATTTCCGACAGCCTCACTTTTTGTAAACTTTTTTCGCGACTCCCTAAAGGAGTCGTGACCACGTTTTCTCCAATAAAAGCCTTATATATTTGTTTATTATCAAATAAATTTCTTTGAAGTTAGCAAACCACAAAATTCTTCTCGAGACCCCCAGAGGACACACACGGTTTATGCACCATTGAGCTAGATAAATGAAATCGACAATTGGTCTTGACTTTTCAGTTATAAATTTGTTTTAAATTCTAGATCCAATCGGCTTAAGACATAATGTTCAAATGCATATCCGATTCTCTTCATTCTACTTGTATCACGAAGATTAACACAAATCACTTCATGTTTTGCACGTATAGGAGAAAGTCACAGGAAAACACTTTCACTGGTATAAATTATATTTGCATTGTTGAATTGTATATCATTTCAAGGTCTAGCAAAAAATTCCCGGTTAATGAAAATATTCGAAGTATCCGATTCGAATGTATGATTATGACCGATACCTCTTTTCTTCCTCCCCACATTTCAAATAAAGTGCGCGTGATTTAGGACCCTTTGAAATATTATGAACCTCTTTTCCTACAATGCCGTGTGTTATTTCAACATCGAATAACATAATTTATGATATTAAACTAATTAATAATTAAGTGAAAGTAGCAATTAATTTAAAATATGAAAATCACTTGGTCACACTTAAATATCTCATACGTGCTTTACGTTCTTATAATGGATTGAGATAACAATAAGTGCCCTAAGAAGGAAGGTTAATTAAATTTGTAAGTCCAGAGGTTAAATGACATTAACTTGAATGTGCTAAAAAAGCTGAATTATAAAAAAGGCTTTTTTTTAATTGTTTTATTTCTTGAAAATTATTCATTTTATTTTTTTCTGATAAACTGTTATTTAACATGCCTTGTTTCATGTTTGTAACGATGAAATTTTTGAATCAATTTTCGACTCACTTTGTGATGCACTATAATGACCAACTTTTGTACGTTTATGTGTTCTCGATGACAATATAGTTTCAGAACTTAATTATCATTCAATCAATTAATTTAATCAATATTTGATTCCATACCAATGACGCCACCTGGTAGTGAATATGTGAAAAATGATCACAAGATTCCATGACATTTGTAATAATGAATTATAAATTAAAGAATAAAAAGTATAAAATAAATTAAAATAAAAAAATCTAATTTTTAATGCACTAATACAAGTGTTTTTAAAAATTGATTTTATCAAATTTATTTTTACCAAATTCTAATTTTTACATTAACAATTCACACCTTACAATACACTTGTTTCAGAACCTAGCTGACTTTAATAAATCCAAGAATTATTGAGTTACAAATTTTCGAGTATTACTTAACATCTGCGATTGTGCGGCAATCAAACAAGACGGAAATCAACTAACAGCGTTGACAATCAGTCAGTTATATCATTACCGGCACTGTGTTAGTTTCGCTCTCTTTACGCCGATACGAAATAGTAATTTGCTAGTCGAGTTAATTAATCTGCCTAGCGCGGTTGAAGACCACTTAACGAACTAACCCCCGAGTTTAAACACAATGATTAATTTGGCATCTGCGTTTATCAAGGACTAACGAACACAAGACTGTAGATCCATTTGTAGCTCTGCAGTTAATCACCCTTGGTATTATGAGTATTTATTACTACATTCTATGACGAGTATTTATCAGACACCAGTGACACACACTGCAGATCACATGGTGATAATGCTATCCGAAAATAGTATCAGTGCTTCGATTTTTGTTATAGTGGATCAGCGGTGCTTGAAAAATCGATTGCACACCACTTAAAAGTAAGTACTAGACGCATTATTAAGGAAGCATATAAGGATAATGTTTTGGTCGATTTCAGACAACGATCACGATTGCAATAATAATTTTGGGTAATCGTCTGTTTCATGATGAAATGTAGTTCCGCCGTTGTGTAAGTCGTAGATGAGTCAAGTTAGTAACTATGTTGGATGATTTTCACACTCATTTATTTAACTTGACTTGTTTCATGTTTGTAAAGACGGAATTTCGTAAACGTTTTCACTCGTTTCTCGATGTACTAGAGTTCTGAAATTTTTTTGCGGTTGTGTCTTCTTGATGATCGTATAATATCTTAATATTTTTAGAATCTTATTATCTGTTAATCGATCAAATGTAATTAAATTTTGATTCCATATGTATTGCGTCATGTACAATACCGGCCAAAAGTATTCCAAGATTGGTAAAATGCGAAAAAAATTTCGACATTTGGAGTTAATTTGAAAAGAATGGTTCACAATCATTTGTGGAGAATCGTGGTACGTACAATCGTGGAAACTCATATTTTACAGTGAAGATTTTGTCACAAGGACATTTAGGGGACCGTCCACAAATTGAGGAAGACGAAAATGATTTGGGCTCACCCCGTTTCACAGGAAGTTGATAATGTTTTGAAACTTTCATCAATCGTTTTACATCGTATACACATTGCTAACATGCATTTTCATAACAAAATTAAGAATATGCCAGAAGATCTAATGGTTTCTTTAAAATATCCCAAATTTTTCACATGTTTTTTGCTTATAACATGCAGAGTTTTACATCGAATTTTGCGAAATTTTTAGAATATTCGACAATATATTAGAAAAATATTGTGTTAAAATTTAAAGTAAATATCTTGAATATTTGAGGAAATCTGAGTATTTGTAGTAAATACTTTTTTAAACTGTGCATGCGCGAAACATAGCCTAAATTTCCTTTCATGTCATCGAAGCCAGATATCTAAGGCAACTTATATTAAAATGTTTGCTGAATACAATTAAAATTATACAGTTGTAGGCATTGCAACCAGCAGAATTTCTATTGTTGTCTAAGAGAAACAAAATGATGAGGGGTTTCCACAAATCATTATTTTAAAAATTGCAATTCGACGATTAATAATTGAAGATTCAAGTTTAAAAAATATTGATTTGTGGAACACCCCTCATCATCTTGTTTCTCTTAGAGAGCAATAGAAATTCTGCTGATTGCAATGCCTACAACTTTCTAAATTTTAATGGTATTCATCTGGAATTTTTATATAAACTGCCTTAAATATCTGGCTTCGAGGTCATGAAAGAAAGTTTAGGCTATATGTCTACAGATACTCATATTTCTTCAGATATATTCAAGGTATTTACTTCAAATTTTAAAACAATGTTTCTCGAACATATTGTCGAGTACTCTGTAAGTTTCGCAAAATTCGATGTAAAACTTTGCATGTTATAAGAAAAAAAATCGTAAAATTCGAAATGCTTTAAAGAAACCTTTATATTTTCCCGAATATTCATGATTTTGTTATAAAAATGCATGTTAGCATTGTGAATAAGAAGCAAAACGATTGATGAAAGTTTCAAACATTATCAGCTTCCTGTGAGAGGGAGCCTAAATCCTTTTCGTCTTCATCAATTTGTGGACGGTCACCTAAATGTCCTCGTGCAAAAACTTCACTTTAAAATGTGAGTTCCCACGATTGTACGTACCCACGATTCTCCAAAACTGATTGTGAACCAATGTATCCAAATTTTGCGCATTTTAGCAATCTTGCAATACTTTTGGCCAGTAGTGTAGTAGTGAATTTGAGATAGAACTGTTTTAAGTTTTGATAAAATTTACACTAATGAATTATGGAATATAATAAAGATTAAAACGCATAAAATTATAAAAATAAAAACGTTTTAAAAAACAAACTTCTTGTTTTCTCCAAGTCTTCTTGTATCGTTCTTATTTTAATGACGAAATTTACGAATGTAGGTTGCGTGTCATTTTGTGTGTGTGTGTGTGTTTGTCTGTGTGTCTGTGTCTGTGTGTTTGTGTCTGTGTGGTTTGGCGCATTTTATTTGGGGTTCGCAAAGGTCAGGGGGTAAAGTATGTATTTTTCTGTTCTGTTATTTTATTTTATTTTGTTCAATCATTTAATGAGATTCCTTCTCATTTAGAATTTGAGTGTTTTTGCGTTGTGTTTCTGGAAATTTTTTGTGTTTTGGAAAACGTTTTCTTCTGAATTCGGTTCATGAGGTGTGAGATTTTGGACGTAAGTCAGGCTCTTCACAGAAATAAAATCCCATTTTTTGAATCCTTGCCGGGATGGTGACCCTCCAGGCCAGATTCTCCTTCTTTTCTTTTCAAATCTTTTTTAAAATTCAATTTGTTTTAATTTTAATTTCAAAAACAAGCTTTTATTAGTGTTTTATAAAGCCGAAAATAATTTATGAAAATATAAAAGTTCAAACGAGGTGATAAATGTTTGAGCAGCTGATGGAAATACTCTAAGCGAACTGCAATATTAGACACGTTTATAATATATACTGTACACGTATATAACTGTGATATAACTTTTATAGTATTTTTTTCAGGGCCTCAGTCTTTTAAGATTTCGTTCTGATGTTCTTATTTTTGATTTAAAAAATGATTTTCTACTTTTTTTTCTTATTTAAAGTTGACTTAGTGATATTTTTGGAGAAATGACACAAAAAAGTTAATTTAAATACTAAAGTCCTTCTTAGAGTTTAGCCTCATAAATATAAAGTGTTCATAAACTATTTTGAGAAAATAAGAGTGGTGATAGCACTCGTCAAGACGAACAAAATTTACAACGGAACAGCATTTCACGCTAAGTTTCAATGAAGAGTACCTTCGAAACACTTTCAATATTTGAGCCGCGAAAGTAGTACATCTGCAGAACATCAGCTTCAAGTATTTAACGGATAAAAATTTCCAATTAAAAGATACAGATAGACTCAGTAGAAAGCCAATCAAAGCTAATTCTTTAAAAGTTCCACTTCCTCAGTTCTTTATATTAATCGCGACAAAATCTTTCAAACTGCTTCGTGAAGGCTATGGCGGATTGTATTTATGAAGAACTCACAGATATGCATCTAATGTACGATAATGGAAATGGAATGGACGCAAAAGACTGTTGATTTTATCATGACCGGTGCATCGCATTCCAAGTCATCCTGCCTTCATCCGTGTTGAAAAAGACTGCGAGGAACCGCCTCATTCACTACCTGAAGGAGAAATACAGGACGTCTATAACAAGTGCGAACTCCAGAAATGAAAGAACTTGTGCAAACCTGTGCTTGGCAAATTTGCAACAGTTCCTTCAACAATTACACGAACCTGGAAGCTGATATTGGTGTTTGTCACAATATGTTGTGAATTCTTGTACAAGAAGCACGCACGCATCGCTTTCTTCTGCAAAAGGCGACATAAACTCAAGTGTTTAGAGTTTTGTGAGAGGCTGCTCCAGGTGATAATTAACTACCCGGAGTTACCAGAATGTTTGATTGGCGAAGCTTACCGGTTTATTGCAGGTTGTTCCACTCACCACACAAAAAGACATGTATCCCGCTCGATGAAATAGACATGGCAGACATGTAGACCTCCACGCTCATCGGATTTAAAGTTCTTCTTCCGAGGACATAAAATCTATGGTATATGAGACGCCTATGGACAAAGCAGAAGCTCTTACAGCGAAAAGGACAGGATAAACACGACACTAGGAGAGTTCAAGAGGGTGTGCCAGTCTTTCAATAATCGCTATGGATTGACGAAATGCACCTTGGCCGCCACTTTGAGCATCTACTTTGCGTCGTTGATCCAAATAATTAGGAATGAGCAACTCAACAACTAAAAGTTCAGTTTTCACAACTAAATTCACTCTCTTCTGACACTCAAAGTAGAATGCTACTCTCAGGTTCCGTAGTAAACATTATTCATCTTGATGAGAAATTTTACCCCTATAATTTTCTCAAAACATTATACAAACTTTAATTTATACTAATCTACCTGTGTAGAACTTAAATTTTAAAGCCTTTGTGCTCGTATGTCTCACCCAACTCGGCATTCTGAATTATATAGCATCTTCACATTCTTGTTAGATAACGGTTGTTATAAAAGCTATATAATAGCAAAAACTCTCAGATTACTTTTTAGGAATTTAAACAAATTAATAATATGAAGTTAAGTTCGATGCTATTTTCATTTGCTTTGGTGCTGATTATAAATGTATTATAAAATATAAAAGCAAACATAAACTTAGCGAACAATGTTATTAAGCCTCACTCTTAAGCTAACAAAGTCCTTAACACTATAAATAAAAACGTTTCTTTCACGAAGGATGCATGGGGAGATATAACTGTAGGGAGTACTCGGAAATTAAAAGACCAATCAAGAGGTACGAAAGTGAAAAAAGAGTTGGTAACTTCTGCTTTAGACCAGTTGAAGATAAAATCTGTTGAGGATGTAACAAGTTTTGTTTATCTAAGATAAAATCTATTGAGATGTACAAAGTTTTATTTATCTAAGATAAAATCTTATGAGGATGTACCAAGTTTTGTTTATCTGAGATAAAATCTGTTGAGGATGTACCAAGTTTTGTTTATCTGAGATAAAATCTGTTGAGGATGCACAAAGTTTTGTTTATCTAAGATAAAATCTGTTGAGGATGTACAAAGTTTTGTTTATCTAAGATAAAATCTGTTGAGGATGTACCAAGTTTTGTTTATCTGAGCTAAAGTCTGATGATGATGTACCAAGTTTTGTTTGTCTAAGTCGTTACGTTTCTGTGTCATCGCGTCCATATACATGCGAATAAACAGACCAACTGACAACTCAACATTAGACGGATTTGGTCAGAAATATGATACAGACTAGCAATTCAGATGATAAAACTATATACTAAATTTCAAACATTAATCTATTTGCTTTTCTGAGTTATCGTGTTCATGGGCACACGGACGGGCGCACTTGCCGTAGAGGAATTTGGACCAAAATTTGATAGAAACCTACAGGTTATGTACTGACGCATACCAAACTGCAGCAGTCTACTGTTCAGCAACGGATTCCGAGACTACCACTTTTGGACTATTTTACACCGGAAAGGGGTGTCGGGCAATGAGTCATATGAGCGCATTTCCGGAGTTCTTTGTTAGATCACTCTCCGTAAAATGTAAACATCACCCTTCCATTCTTCACTTTCCCCCTATTTTGATGAAAATAACTCCGCGCGGCGCATGCGCAATAACGCGGAGGGTTTCCGAATCCGTTGCTGAACAATAGCTTGATCGGTTTTGAGTTATCGTGTTCACAGACAGACAGATCTTGGGAATATGAAATTTCAAAAACAGATTTTGACACATAACCAGAAAACAACATTCCTACATTTTCAAGTAATTTGATTAAGTTAAATTATAATAACGTAAAGTTTTGAGCCGTGATTAAATGACAAGAGAAACATCGGAGCTTCCACTCCCCATCAATAGGAAGATCCGTTAAGTTTAACCCCTTAAGTCTCGTGCTCGTCTTATTGACGTGCATCGAATTATCGCATTTTTAGGCTTATAAACTAAAATTTAATCATTAAACAGCTTTATAATTTGACACAAAAATTACGTAGAAACCATAAGTCTCTCAAGTATTCTATGCCTTCTTAGACGAATGAAAACGATAGACCCTTTCCAAAACAGAAGGGGTCATCTTATTAGATAGCAAAAAAAATGAGATCCTTAAGGGGTTAACTAGATTAACGTCCCATTTTAAAGCTACACGGGGATATTTTGGAACAAACCTCGTAAATTTCTACCGTGGTTAGATAAGATATTTGACATCTTCCACACCACTGTGAAGGGTTTGACCCCACTGTGAATGGTTTGACACCACTGTCTGTGAATGATTTGACACCACTGTGAAGGGTTTGACACCAGTGGATTTAAAGTTCACCAGGCTTGCAAACAGAGTGGGTTTATGGTGAGACTCAACCTTGAGAACCAGGACGTACTGATTCTGAAATTGAGATTCTACCATCGGGCCACGGCGGCTCTTAAAAGACAATTTAAAAAATCTAACAAACATAAGTATTAATAGGTTATATAAGCTCTAATTCCCGTAGTGGAAGGACTTTTGAGCTTAGATGTATTTAACACGTACTAGGCCCGTATACACGGGAGATCTTCCGTGAAATCGGGTCTCGAACTCACGATTCTCCGACTCTGAAGCCGAGTGGTCACCTCAGTACCACTAGCGAGAGGGCTTCATGTCATCCAGTGGCGAATCCAGGATTTGGATCTGGGGGGGGGGGGCGGAGATATAAAAAAAATTTGTATCGTCGTGACCCCTCCCCATCACTGTTGGAATGTCAAACCTCATAGCTTATGTAAACCAAAACACTTTAACTTTACTGACTTTACTAACCTGACAGTAAGAATCATAAAGAACACTACAACACTTTCGATAATTTAGTAAAAAAACACAGTGAAATAATTAGCAAAAATATGTTTTTGACCGCGTCAACACTACAAATGTGAGTGGAATGACTACAAAAGTGGGAAAATTTTCTAGCCTGTCAAAAGCCAGGAAGAAATGTTGGCACTTTTTTTAAAGGGAGATTAAGAAAAAAGCAGCTGTAGTGATTTTAAAAAAAGAATTCTGGTCTAGATCTGGGGGGCCTGTAGCACCATAGCCCCCCCCCCTTGGAGTCGCCGCTGATGGCATCAGAAGATAAAATCTGCTACTCCCTTTCGACCGCTGATGGATTACCTGCCTTCCTCCACTAGCAATAAATCTAGCTGCCGAACATGAAGTGACACAACAGGACAGATAATAAAAACAATCTACAAGTTTATTACAGGAAAGACAGATAAGTTCTGAGGATGAATTGAAATCCTAATGATTTAGAGGTGCAACATTAGAATCAAACGTAGGCACAGAGAAAAATTCTATAGGTTCAACATCTGCACATTATTGTTTGTATTACATTACAGATTTATTTCTTCTGTAGGCTTGTTAAAGACAAGGGAAGATACGTTATGTTGTATGTGTTTCAAATTACTATAACAGCAAATGATTTTCAAAAGAGATTACCATTTTATTTCTTTTTCATCTGACGTATGGAAATCTAACCAGTGTTGCATTTTAACACAATTTCAAAATTATTTATTATATTAAAATGATGCAATTTCCGGAAGATAGGTTTTCATGCATATTGCTTTAAATAACATCAAGATTGTTCCTCTGGATCTGAATCAAAGTTTTAATGAACAGGTTCTGATCTGGGAAAGCGGTATGTTGCGAAACAAAAATCGCGAGTAAAATAAAAAAAAGTAATTGTAAAATTTAAGCAAATATAAAAATAATATATTGCATACTTTCGTTAATAATTTGTCCCTTAAAAATCGCGATAAGTGTTACAGAAAGTAAAAAATATCCTATTAAACCACCAGTAGGATCTCTTACGAAAAGTGATTGATTTATAATCAAAAATCTTTTGTCGAAAAATAAAAGATACTTATAAATAACAGATAGAGAGAATAAAATTATTCTTTTTATAAACACTTAATTAGATTAAAAGATTCTTGTAACTAAATAATGAAAATAAAACTATTCGCTTTATCACCACTTAAAAAATCAATATTTCATAAAGCCCACTAAAAGTTATCTTAATAATGCAAAATATGATTTCAAAAGGGAATTAATTTCAGTAATTCAATTTTGTAATCATAATTCAGTAATTCTGTTTATTGTTTATTGCAAATTATAATTTATCATGAATAATTATTTACCATGTAATTTTAATCGGTACGGCTTTATATTTACAATGAAAAATTAAAAAGAACTCAAATTTTCAAGAAAAATTCTTAATTTGTTCCTCGATATTTTACAACATTTTTGCAAGGTAAAAATTACATGTTAAAATAATGGAACCATAGTGAGATGAATAAAATATCGGATATCACTGAAAATAGACATAAAAAACACATCTAGGTTGCTATAAAAATAAAATAATAAAGCTGCAATGACTTTTAAATGGTAAACAGATAAAAATAATAAATTATTCAATATACATTTTTGCAATCATTTCACATTACTAAACATATATAGCAGTTAAATAATCAAAAAATGAAAAAAATTATGGTAAAGATTTCAAGTTAACCACTAAAGAGTTTTGCATGACCAGCTCTGGTGCATCTAATAAAAAAATTTTAAAATTATAAATTAAAATTAAGTCTTTTTCATAGAAGTTAGAATTCAACACTAACATTTCATTCTCAACAATCCATTCACATTTCACGTATTCTATGGACTTTTAGTTGAATTGAAAAGACAAACATTACTTAAACTGATTATTTATCTAATTAATAATATATATAGGCTAATAATATATACAGATATTAATGTTAAGCATGGACATATTCATCTACTGCCTATACTCAACGATCCAAATTGCTCTCAAATCATTTTAACATTTCACACTTTAAACAATGAAAAGAACATTAATTTCCTGTTTCACAATTGAAGCAAAAATATATAATCAATGCACTTCAAATACAATTTTCGTACAACATATCATGTCACCATTCATTTTCAATGAATTTAAAGCGAATAAATAACTCTTTGATTAACTAACGTAATAAATAGGCAACTTGATGACTAAGTAATTTGACTTAATTAACTCTAATGTCAGCCAGGATCTTAATTAAATATCGTCTCCCTTTTATTAAAATGTCATTCAAGAGATGTTTAAAAATAAACAAAATTAAATTTTTGATGATTTTTTAAATTTAATTTTACTTTTTTTCAAAATGACATTCCAAATATTCACAGATTAAACATTAAGGCAAGAATTTTTTTTTTCAAATTCAATTTTAGATTATTTATACGTCCACACAAATAGATAACTAGCAAAATGACTTTTAAAATATCATAATTCTTGCAAGAGAAAAAAAAATTACAGACATGCTAACTACATTTAACAATTCAGTATTTTTAAAACACTCGATTTATATCTAATTTTGCACTCCTCAAACTGCCTTTTTATTTTTTAACAAACATTTAAAGCAACCCTCAAACATAATTCAAAATATTCACGCGAGATAAATTAACAAACTTCACAAAAGAAACTTTGAACCAAAAACAACAATCAGGGAAAAGAAACCGCAACAAAGCAAACAAAAAATTTAAAACCCTTACCGTTTCCGGTAACTGTCCTGCACCAGGAGAAAAAAGTTGAGAAACTTTTGGATCACCTCTCCCTTTCCGAAGTGGTAGTGTACCGAACGGGAGTGAGAGACGAAATGGTAGTTAATACCCCCTGAGCTAAAACTTAACTGCAACCGAATTGGCCCGGATTTGAAGGCTATGCGTCGATTCTTGCGCATTGACGTTTCAGGGGACAAATGGCATATTATTGGACAACTTTTTTCTTTCATTCTTCAGAT
>BGPR01002050.1:124349-200027 GCA_013235015.1 Araneus ventricosus
AATAATTATTTATAAACACTTCTTTAAAATTTGTCAATTTAAAAAATGTTTGCTATGTGAGAGTTTAATATCGTCAGAATTGGAAATGAGCGTTGCTTGTATCAGCGATAAATCAGATTTAGCCTATGTCAATTCGCTTTAAGGACACTGACCCATCCCTCATATTAAGAAGAAAGAAAAGTATCGATTACTCACATAAAACAATGTATACTATAAACATTACAGAACAGCAGTTCAAGACAAACTTCATTCAGTGAATGAAATGCGTTTTTAAATTTTTGCATTACTTATGAGAAGGTGGTCGGTCAGTCGGGTTTGTTGGCGCAAAGGCCAACCAAAATTGTAACAAAAGTGCGCCTAACACTTGGCACATATAACCCGTTAAATTAGTTTTAAAAACTCATGAACACAATCAGATCACAAATAAATTAGATGAAACAGTAAAAATAATTTTAAGAAAAACTTGGCTCAGTAATGAAATCGAAATTTTCTTAAAAACGATAGCAGGTGAAGTAGTGACTGAAGACGTCTGGAAACATTGAATCCGTTGTGTGCTGGGAACATTCTTAGCAATAAGCATGACAAGTATGGGAAACTGGCACATTGATCTGTCCGCAACGAGAACTCTGCTCGCCAAGTTGTCGTTGATGGCGGTCGCTATAGAAACAGGTTATCGTAGGAGGAATCCATTTCGAGTCGGTAGAAGATCCCGAATGATGTACTCTTTTTACCGCCGCAAACTGGCGCCAAGAATAAAATAAAACCCCGATTTTCGTCAGATTCCTCCTATTCGAAATGGAATTTCCCTAACATAACCAGTTGCTATAGCGACCACCGTCAACGAGATAACTTGGCGAGCAGAGTTCTCGTGGAGGACATACAGTACAGAAAGGAGAGTTATGCCCTTGATGAACATTAGGAATAAAAATAATTACAAAAGCTTGTAGATTTAGAGAGGTTATCATTCCTTTGCATTCCTCTTTAGATTTAAAATTGTAATAAAGATGCGTAAAAAATGTCCTGAAATTTAAAAAAATTTCAATAAAATAGTGAAAAATAAAATGGTTGAGTAGCTTCTACCACAAAGAATACGTTTATACAGACAGTTTAATCTCGCATAGACTAAAGGTAGCATCACTTTCCCCAGTTAGGCTGTGGCTCAAACCGATGTAGGGCATGAAACTAAAATTGACGTCATTATCATGTCAGGCATGAAGAAAATGCGATTGGCTGTAAGAAAACCAATCCCTGTTAAAAGTTATCGTCATGACAACCGCAAAAATATTTAATTGTTTATTACATTTTCTTTTATTTTCAGACGTTTATTTTTTAAGATAAAAAAAATCATTTATGAAATTTAGAATAATAATTTATTCAAAACCATAGCTATTCCAAAAACTGAAATTTATCTAGTATATTTTGTTTTTATTTGAATATGGATAACAAAAGTAAATTTTGAATATGTTAATAAAAACATATTACTTCCATTTTTTTTCTTCTTGTTCTTATAATTAAAACACATGCAGACCTAGTGTATCATTTTGTGGGTTTACTTTTTTCAAAAAAATTCTCTCAGAGCATTTAAATTTTTACATTTTTACAGAACAGAATTTGTTTTTGGTAAAATTCATAGCCACTTTTAATTTCTGAATATCTTCTTTCAACAATAAAAAAAATTTCATTTGTTTGCATTCACTCTCTTTTATAAGAAGTTCTTTCAAAATATTTAAGTTTTTTATAATTTCTAGAGAAAATAATTTCTCGATAAAGCTAATATTTACTTTTTATTTCTGAATGTCTTTTAAGAAAGAATGTTTGGAATGCTTCAACAGGCTGAAGTTTCTATTAGCGTAGCTCTTTTAGGCCTCTGCTTAAAAAAGAGAGAAGTTCTTTTTTTTTCGTTTGGAATGTCTAATTTTACTGGTAAAATATTTCAGCACTAAAACGTGGCATTGCCTGACGCATATTGTTTTGGAAAAAAGATTATTTTGAATCTCTCTGCCACCTTCAATAGTTCTACCAGATATTTTCTATCCTGTATGGGGATTTATTAATCGTATTTAATATTATAAATGTTTCTATTATAAAATAATATTTTATAATTGATTGATTAAAGGGGGTTCATAAGATTTTCAGCTGCAAGGGCTATTATACCCTATTCATTCCAAAATTCTTTTCAATCCGCTTAAAAAAACAAAGGAAAATCGCCATCACAAGATGGATAAACTATTGCACATCTGATTCGATAAAGACAAAAAAATGGCGACCAATTAAGCAAAGCCTCCATCTTCTTTTTCTATCGCTTTCATAATACTCTTCAGCTTTCTCGAGATATAATTGACAACAAAGCCAATTTTTACACATTTTTATTTTACTTGAATTGTTTTATGCTTTTAAAGATGGAATTTTGTAATCAATTTTTCTAATGTTTTTTCAAACGAGGGAACTCTAAACGCTCAAACGCTAGAGTTCTAAAGTTCTGAACATTTTTATATTCCCGATGACAATACTATATTTAAATATTTATATAATTTAATAGCCATTTAATCGATTAACTGAATTAAATTTTGATTCTTTACGAGTGGCGCCATCTGGTGAAGAATTTAATAAAAATTGATTTCGATAACATTTATAATAAAGATTTATAGATTAAAGACTAAAAAGCAGGAAAAATACTAAAATTTAAAAAAAATTACATTTTAGAACACTAATAAAAGTGTTTTACGAAATGTTTCTATATGATTCATTTTATATATTAAGCATTGGTATCATTTTCCATATTTACTGTTATTAATAATTCTACGAAAAGCTACAAGTTTTTCTCAAAACCCTTACTTTTATATTCAGTGTAATATTCTTTTCAACGAAACATGATTCATTTTACTGATCCATATATAAATTCTTTAGCGTATAGAGGCAATTGTTACAGGGCGAAATACAAACATATATTATTCAAAACTTACTTCCAGAAGCTTTGTATAAAATTGATTTCATTTTATGTTACAAGGAACTATTTTATGGGGGGGGGGAAATGTTAGTACGATTTTAAAATTTATCATTAGTCATGTTCAGTTGAACAGATTGTTCTCAAAAAAATACAAATTCATCCATGATTTCGTTTCATGACATTTAAACTATATTAATATGGCAACGATAGCAAAATCATGTAACCAAACTATTGAAAACTGTGTTTCATTTTTAGTGCAATGCTTTAAACCGTATCACTCATTTGCATAGTATATTGTATATTTAAACTGAGTGATCATTCACTAATAATTCACAAGAGGTTGTGATGATTGGAGTTTTTTTAACTAATATACAAAAACACTAACCCCTTGACTAAATTGACGTTACAAAAACATCCAAATCGTAAGATATTTTTAGAAAGTTTACAAGAATAAAATGCCTATAAAAACTAACAGCTTAAACTCTTCGAAGCGCTCAAGTGCGCTGAAGAATTTTTATGACGATGGTTATTTTAATAAAAAGGGCTTAAAACTTTTAGAGGGCTCGCAGACATTTTTAAATTTGAAACTGTGGAAAGTACTAAGAAAAGTTTAACAGCTGGTAGAAAGTGGAGAAATAAAAATGTACGAAATATTCATCACGGTATGAATTTTTTCACAGAAATAAAAATCTTTTGCGTTAAGCCTCAATTTGAAACTAGTTGCTTCTCGTATTTTGACTCCATTCGACATTTTGTAATATTCTTAAAAGTGTGTTTTATTTTACGCGCTTTTATTTTACTTGACTTATTTCATATTTGTAAACATTGCATTTTGCAATCGACTTTTCACTCACTTCTTGACGTATTAGAATCCTGAAATTCCGTTCAGTTGTGTGATCCCGATGACCATACAATATTTTAATACTTTAAGAAACAAATTATCAGTTAATTGATTAATTTTATTTGAATATTAGTTCTTTCTAGTAGTAGAGAAAATTTGATCCAGCATTGCATATATTCATGATAAAGAATTATGAAATATGTTAAAGACTAAAAAGTAGAAATTAATACAAATAAAAAAGGTTTTAAACATACGCTTCAGTTAGTGTACTCAAAAGTAGAAAATATTTTTTATTAAATGAACGTCAAAATGAACGAAAAAATATGAATGTCAGAACCAAATCCTAAACGTGTGAAGTGATGAAAGCAATACTATAAAGAAATTAAGCCACAATGAATATCATGAGGTAGAAGAATGCTAAACATTCATTAAAAATTAAAATATGTTATGACGATGTATGCATGTAACTAAAATTCTAATTTACTTACAAGGGCAACACCAGGTACATGGGTCACCGATTTTTTTTCAAATTTTTTACATTTGTAGTAATGCCTCAGGACAATACAACATTCAAGCCACGTGTTCTACACTGAATAATATTCGAGAAAATAGATCGAAAACATTAGCGGATAGAATATCAACCAGTTCGCTGCAAGTTAGTGCGAGATGACGGTGGTTGAGTGGTTAGCTTCAGAGCTCCGTAATTGCTGGATCGCCGGTTCGAGTCCCACACTGAACGTTTTTTTAATACCATTTAAATATTTTATAACGAATAATATCGTTTATGCGAATGGATATTTATTGAACTTTCAACAGCGTTTAGTAATTCTATTTTTTCGTAAAATAAAAACTTATGTTTTTATTATAACTTTATTCATCACATTATATGAATCGTAATTAATATCAGCCAATTTGCTTCTGCTGTATTAATGAGATGATGGCATATAATGTGATGAATAAATTTATAATAAAAAATAAATTTTTGTCTTACAAAAAATTAGCAGAATTACTAAACGCAGTTGAAAGTTCAATAAATGTTCATGCATATAAACGTAATTATTCGCTATTAAATATTTAAATGATAGGTTGAAAAAAAGCTTAATATGGGACTCGATCCGGCGATTCAAGCAATTACGAAGCTCTGACGCTAACCACTCGACTACCGCAATCTCGGTCTAAAATTGCAGCGAACTGGTTGATATACTATACGCTAATGTTTTATTTTATATAATTACTGAGTTGTAGAACATGTGACTTGCATGTTGTATTGTCCTAAGGCACTACTACTAATGTACAAAATTTGAAAAAATAGGTGACCCATGTACCTGGTGTTGCCCTTGTTAGAGTACTTGGAATCAGAGTCTCACAGTTTTTCGATTTTCTTTCTAGGTCCATATTTTTTACAAAAAGAAGGTCATTTTCTACTTTTTAGTACACTTATAAAGCAGTGTTTCTTAAAAACCTTTTTATTTTTATTAATTATTTGTCTATACTGTTTGATGTAAAGCTTTCATCGTGCGTAATACATTCTGTACATGTAGAATGTTTTCTTTTAAATATGGATTGGTGGAACCGTTGTACCACTAAATCATACGATTTTTTCTTCCTTCATGTAAGCAATATGTGAGGTTTGTAATCAATACTGTTATATTGTATTAATTCATGTGTGTGATGAATTTATTTAATGCTATTGAGGAAAGATCTGAGAAAGTGGCAACATGGTAGACATATCTAAAGAAATAAAGCATTTTTCTATTATCGTTATGAAAGGATATTTAAAATCTCGTGTACTCTTAATCTCGTCCCCCCCCCACACACATACTGCTTGAACATGTTATGCAAGATTTATGTTAACATTATTTGTGTATTGTTATAAATTGTATCATATATTAGTCTAAATTCCGCTTTCAATTCTTTTCTACGTCCTTTATTATTAAATTTTTGTGAACCGGACTAAGGATTATTACTATGTGATATTATTAGTTCATATTAATTTGAAACGAATATTATTTTTGTTTTGCACTAAATTCTATTCCATATTATTCTAAATTCTGTTGAAAATTTTGTTCTGTGTAATAAGTATATATATTAGTTCAATATAAAATTTAATTTTTAATCTTTTATTTTTTTACGATTTAACATTCACGAAAGGAAGTTTGTTAGATGTCAGAAATTATTAGACGAACTCTGTTTAAACAAAACAAGGTGTAAAATCAAAAGGTTCTAAATATCCTTGCAAGTATTTTTCCATTTATTAGTGAAACTTTATAAAAATCTCCCATGTTGATATAAAACTATCACCTCTCTCATCAAAGCATTTTCTAGTGGCATTCAATAGGCAATGAAAGATAGAGTATCACTTTGATGAATACAGCAGATGGTGTTTTCTGCTTCAACGAGGATTACTGAGCGAGGAAATCAATCAAATCGATCACATGATATGAAAACAAACCAAACGTAGCTTCTGACTTATAATCTGTCTTCTTTGATCAGAGAATGTTTCAATCGCTGAGAATCCTTCAGCGTATCGTAATTTATATACAAAAGCGGTTCTCGACATTTTTATACTTTTCGTCGAATTTTCTGAATTTGTTTAATCATGCTTTACTTACGATAATTTGCTTTGCAATCCTTCCAATGCATTTAAGAATTACAAATGCAAATTAATTTCCAAATATGTTTTTGTGTTACTGATATGCGTTTAGAATTTTTTTCTTTCTTGTATACGAAGCATTTAAAGCGAAAATAATGCAATCGTCGAAAGATATGACCTCGAGATGTAGATGAATCTCTATATTATAGACCTTTCTAAGCCTAAACGTTATTTTTGGAATTATCACTGCCTATTCGTCAGTCTTTCCATGTCTATATGTACATGATAATTCAAACCAGCGAGATTTGTCTCCCCTAAACTTTCTCGTGTACTCCTAACGCATGTGAAGAAAAAATAAGCTAAAGGGCAGTAAAACGATCAAGCGCCCCTAACGCAGTGGAGAAAAAAGATTGGGAATCGGAAGCTTGGGGGCGAAAGGCGTGTTAGAAGCGGAAAGGATTAGAGCAAGTGAATCTTGCAATTACGCAATAACGGCCTCGCGTTATTGTGTGATGAGAAAAGACAAATAGACGATTTCAATAATTTTTTTCGACCGATTGAAACGAAAATTGCGCACGGATCTACAATTAATGTTAGCAGGTCTCATACCAATTTTTATTTATCAAAGCCGAGTTATTTACGAGTTATAATGTTTAGAAGCATGCGATTATACAGACCGACAGAAAGTCAACCCTTTGACGGATTTGGCCCCAAAATTTGATATAGACCTACATTCCTGATGATAAAACTGTGTACCAAATTTTATCCATCTAGCTATTGAGGTTTCTGAGTTATAGTGTCCACATGAACGTTGACAGACAGACTTCCCGCAGACGGATTTTTGTCCAAAATTTGATAGATACCTGCAAATTATGTGTCAAGATCACATACCAAATTTCATCCCCGTAGCTCTAACAGTTTTCGAGTTATCGTGTTCACAAACAGACTTAACTCCAAAATTGTGTTTTTACTTTCTCGTATACGAAGTATACAAAGAGAAAGTATTGTAATCGTCAAAAAAATTCGAACTCGAAATTTTGACGAATCTCCTCGTTTTAGACCTCCCTGAGTCCGAAAAATGCAATTTTGGAATTATGTCTGTCTGTGTCTTGTGTCTGTATGTCTGTGTGTCTGTGAACACGATAACTCGAAAACTGTTAGATATTCAGGGATGAAACTTGGTATGTGAACTTGACACATAATTTTTAGGTTTCTATCAAATTTTGGAGAAAATTTGATAGAAACGGGAAGTCTGGGAAGTCCACGGGAAGTCTGTCTGTCTGTCTGTCCGCGGTCATATGAACACTATAACTCAAAAACTTTAATATCTAGATGAATAAAATTTGGTACACAGTTTTATCATCATGAATGTAGGACCGTATAAAATTTTGGGCCAAATCCGTCAAAGGGTTGACTGTCTGTCGGTCTGTATAATCGGAAACTTGTAAAACTTATATCTCCTAAACCCTTTGGCTTAGATAAATAAAAATTGGTATGACGTTTGCTAATATTAATTATAGATTTGTGCTCAAATTTCGTTTCAATCCATTGAAAAAAAGATGTTCAAATTGCATATTTTGTTCAAAATGCACATTGCGACTGTGTGTTGGCGAGCATTTCGCTTACTTTACTCAAGTTAGTATAGTTGGTTTTTGTCCTTGGCGGTCTACGAAGTATCGTAGCTTCGCAAATTATGGCAACCCCCTGAACACGAAACTTTGTTCTGGCATTCTCCAGATGGAAGGTATGGTGAAATCTTGCATGATATTTTTGGAAAGATTTCGATCTCAAAAACTCTTTAAATAAAGTTGTGGTACCTCAGCGCGCGTAAAAATTGAGAACTTACGCAATTTTTTTAATTGTTATCATTTTCCTTTTGCACATAATCATAAAAATGGGTACTAGTCATTTTAAAATTATAATGACTCATAGTTTAGCAAGCAAACGGGAGAAATAGTATACCGGGCGTATGGCAACCCTAGTTAAAGGGAAAATGACACCTTTTTGGGAAGTATACGAGAAAGTTTAGGGGAGACCACTGCCGCTGGTTTGGACTCGGGGAGCTCTAAAACGTGGAGATTCGTCAAAATCTTGAATTCGAATTTTTTGACGATTACAATACTTTCTCTTTGTATACTTCGTATACGAGAAAGTAAAAAGTAACGAACTAGATGAATGAAATCTGACGTGCAATCTTGGCATAAAAGTGGTAGATCTGTCTCTGAATTTCGTCTAAATCCGTCAAGGCGAAGAGATAATGTTCCAAAATAAACACACGATTCTCTTCACTCAAAGACGAAGCTGAATATAAAACGCGCCATACTGTGGAAGTATACTATAAAGTTCAAAAGTGTAGACCCCATTTCTTTAAAACCAATCATTCGTATTAACGGTCATCTCTTTCCTCGATATATATTAATATGTTGTTGGAAATCATCATATGTTTATCAATCATAAATCAGATTCGCAAAGTTTAAGTAATAAGAAGTGTTAAAAGTAATTAATCACCTTTCAGTGTCATAGCATCATCATCGTAGAAGCGTTGTTTTTGACTACCTTATGACTACATTTACCATCCAAATCGCATTTCTGTTCTGTAATACTTTATTTTCAATTTTTTAAATTTTACAAGAGTTTAATCTAATTTGCAAGGTAAATTTTTTAAAAAAAAGCCATATTTCTAGTTCCTTCAGCGAACTTAATTCTCTACAATTCAATAGCAAAGCATCAGTTTAGCTATGATCGTTCGACTTTTAGATAGCTGTGTTCAAAATTCGAAGCTTTGTTTTCAATAAATGTATAGGTTTCCGAAGCTCAGACAATCAAACGTAATAAATAATAAAATTTACTTAAAGCAATTAATTAAGAATTAATCAAAGGCTAATAAGATTTATGTCTTGATAAACATATTAATTAAATTAGTTTTTCTTCAAATCTGATTTGAAATGTTAAAAGTGCGCTACATATTGTTTCTGAATTATTGAATTTCTGAAATTCATTAAAAAATACAATCAATACAAAATTAATGGCAAACAACTGTATTTAACATTAAAATTATGAATATCCTTAGAGCCTCTTTTTCCATTGAATATACATTGTTGCTATTAAAAGGTGTTGAAATTCTTAAAGCTTCAAATATTCAAAAATTTAACTAGAAAACTGTTGATTAGAGAACAAAAAGTCTTGAAAGTCAGTTGAAAGTAAATCATATTTTAATAACATTTATTTATTTATTTAAAAGAATTATCCTAATCTAAGTCATCTTTTGAAAACTACAAAATAATTTTAGCGTATTATTGAATTTAACAATGAACATTTGAAACACTTGAATTTAAAAATGAACACTTTTTTTAAGCACATGGCAACTCATGTATTATTTTTAAAATTTATAAGCTATTATGACGTTTCATCAAACTTTTCGAAAAAAAATTTATCAAAAGAATATTTACAATCGAATAACTAATTCTGCTGTTTTCTTCTTGAACTTATCTTAATAAAGAGAAATATTCTGATGTATTATGTAACAAAAAATAATGTTTATGTTAATTGATAAGCTCAGGAACATCTTCTCGCTTAATTCTCTTTATATAATTTGAAAATTTTTTTAAAAAATCTAAAATGCTTGAGACACAAATATACCACAAGTTACGCTTGAAGCAGTAAATGTGTTTTTAAATATTTTGATACGTAAAGGCGGTTAGGAAAAAGAATTCAATCATGTTTGAAAAATTTGCTCGTGTCGCGTTTTGAATTTGTAGAACATCAATTCTTAGTGAAAACTTTGTTATTCCACAAATGGAATCAATTCATACTCACGCGCCAAATCAGTTATGGTATTGTGTTTATGGTGAGAAGAAATCAAACTTGTCGTCACAGCAGATGTTTTCGTCATGTGATGGTGACATCACGTGCATTGACTCAATTCGTCGTCTAGAAATTGCTATCTGTATTTTGCTATGTACGATTCATTATCATTTTTCAAAACAAAAACAAAACAGTTTGAAAGTTGTTCCTGTAGTATAATAGTGACGCATAAATATAGAAAATGTAATGCTAATACGCTCTCACTCATATTCTTAAAAAGGATTTTTCACTAAAAAGGACAAAATTGCAAGGTGATAAAAAGACTATATTTGAAAGTGTTAATTAAACAAGAAAGGATTCAAAGAAGATTTACGTTTGTTGGGGAAAATTAGTGACAATATTTTTAGGGGAAAAAAACAGGAGGCCGGCATAAGAAAAAATATGGATCCCGAGCAACTACAGGTTTTACCCTGTTTGTTTTTTCAACAACATTAGTAACAGGGACGGATTGTACAGCAAAATTAATTTAACCTGGCTAAAGCTTGCCCACAGCCAAGCTGCTATATTTATTGTTGAAAACTCCATATACTTGTATTGCCTTTTTCAATACTTTTAATAACAACAGAGTTTTTTTTACATGTTAACATATAAATGTTTAAACTTAATTTTTTGTTCATGGTATCTATAGTATTTTGAATTCTTTAGATTTTGTTTTAAATTTGGTTGTATTGTTCAAATAATGACTTTTTAGTACAGGATATGTGAAATAAAAGAATTTTTTTTACATTATCGTTGGCATAACCAACAAAATAATTTTTGCATATATTACCCAATTCAACATTTAAAAATAAACTTAATTTTAAAAAATGACATTAGCTGGAGTAGATCCCATTTATGATCTGAAATGATGAATTTTGATGGATTCGTACTTAGTTTATGAAGGTACTGATTATCTGCGAATCTGTTTAATAATTTTTAAAATGCACCATCATTTAAAAAATGCACCATAATATAAAAAAAATGTACCATAATATACAAGCAGTCATCATCCAAACCACTGAATGGAACTGGTTTCTGCAGATTATATTTGTCTTGCCAAAGTTAAAGCAGCATCAAACAATCTCCTTTTGTCTAATACAATGCGTTTCTGGATTAAAATATAAATTTGTAAATAAATTAGTTATATAAAGGATAAAAATTGTGTATATGCTTTTATTTCTTATCATGTTTAAATGCGAACAAAATTTATCCTAATATCTCAGGAATTATATTTTTCGAGGCAAGCTTTAAAACTGTGGTTTTTCATGGACGTATCCGTTAATATCTCTCTCAGGGAGTTTTTCGCCAGGAATTCTAAAATAATATTTTTATTGAGAGAAGAATCCAGTAATCAAACGCTATTTCATCAACATACTTAAAAATTATTAATCTATTCATACCGCAGTATAATAATTCAGCACTGATTTAACCTTTAGCTATTATATATATTTTTTAACTATTTACAAACGAATAGTAAAGACTCAATAATTATATAGTTAACAAAATAAAAAAAGAAATGCGCGATTAAATACAAAAGGTATGAAAGAGCAAAAAGCATTATAATTATTAATTTATTATCAACATTTAAAGCACGTTTTGAACACAAGCAAATAAAGATGAGTAAATAAAATCTACATGTTCTCAAATAAAGAACTTGAATTGAATGTGCAGTCGTTTGATAAAACTTATTAAAAATATTCCTTGGTTTACAAAATTACATGCTTGGTTTAGTTTTTCATTATGTTTCCAAATGATCAAAATTTCGTTTATATTCCAGAAACAGTATTTTTTAGAAAAAGTCTTAAATTAAATATTTTTCAGAGATATATCCAAGAATAAAACACATTTTGTTGGAAAATATTAAAATATGGTTCAAAGCAATATAAAAAAATTACTATAATATTTAAAATTATTTATATATTCAGAGTTCAATATTCAGTGCCTAATATCCATCTTATAAAGCAATAATAGTCACCACAATTTATTAGTTTGGATATATAAAAAATGATTAAACATTATTACAATATTTGCATAGTAAAATATCCAGATCACGAACAAATGACTAAGTTCAAAACGGAAAATGAACATTCGCTAAATTTTGAAAAGGAACATTACAATAATGGCTTTTGTAACAGACCACAATCAAATAAATCAATAACAATCAATAAATTAATAAACATTCGTCAAATAACAATGAAGTTACTCCTTCAAAATCTTATTAAAAATTAGTGAAGTTATCTGATATGATGCAAATATATTTATTTCCTATTATGATACTATTACGATCAAAATTTTCTTTTTGTATTTCAGTAAAATGAGTTTCTATAAACTTTTTGATGTTGTTGGAGGCATAATAATAACAGTTTCAGAATATAAAGTTTGGAATAACTCTTTTTTATACAAAGAGCAGCCAATTAATAAATATTTCCAACATGATTATATACTTCAAACCCAACATAATAATTTAATGTTCATTTAATAAAATCATAATTGGCGCTACAACGTGTATGATTAAACTTCAAAATATTAGGGCAAATTATAAGAAAATTTACAATAATTGCTTTGTTCTAAGCATTTCAAATATTATCAAATAAAGGTGGAAAAAAGTAAAATAAAAACACGCTTTGAAACTGCGAAAAACTTCTATTAAAAACACTCACTAAACGATCACACAATGAAAGAGTCATTTAAATAATATCGAAAGAATTTTCGAGAAATATCATTATTAAATAACATAAATAAAAATTGAATAAAAATATAGACGTTTAAAGATGAGTTAGTATTTTCGGCCTCAGAAGACACTAAATTTTAAGCGTATAATCTTCATTTATAATACTGTTTAATACTGATGATGAATAAGTCGTGAATAAATTGATAAATAAATAATCTCGAACATGAAATCATTCTGAAAAATATGCGATAAGAAAAGAAAATTGAAAAATTAATTAAATACAAACATACCTTTTCCATCGTGTCTTCAAATGCTATATTCAAAACTTCGCTAATTATTATTTTCTTCGCAAAACTATAGAAGGAAAATAACAATGTGTTACGAGTAAATCTAACGTGACCAGGTTTATTTCATTGAAAAAAAGATAACATATCAAAGATTGACGCGGCGACATTCACTTTCTTTAATACTTTCTTTATTCACCGAAAACAAAACACCTGACAAGAAAAAGTTTATTTTATTTTATGACGTAACGAGTCATGGTTTTATCCATATCTTTGGTTTTATCTAGCGAGTAGAAAAGAAACGTTGAACAACTGTATAGTCCCGTGATTTTACTGTGTTTGTTTACAAATTCAAAGGTTCGAATTTATTTTATAGCTACGCCGTTTCCTAAAATACCCACGAGTAGTTGGGAATTCATTCAAGCACGTGCACCTGCGAGAGAAATTCCTGAATGCCTCATGTCATAACAGCTTTCAATTTACATAAATGTTTATTTTAAATTGCGTCAGAGGAATGCTTCGCGATGATATTGAAACATTTTTGATGGATTATTTCAAATCTCGAATACATGGCATTTTAAGTTACCCGTAGAATTTAAGACATTAGAATGTTAATGCTATTGGTGTGGATGTTATTTTTTCATTTAAAATGAATCTTTTACTTTGTCGTAATATGCTACTTTTAGGCGAATTTAAGATATTGGAATGTTGTTTTTCTTTATGAATTTAAGATGTCACAACTTTGTTTCTTCCTTTTTTATCCCCTCTCCCGTACACGGAGAGAAAATATTAGACTCGCTTCAAAAAATCGACTTTGCCATTTTGGTGAATCGTCACATTTTAGAGCTCCCTTAGATCTAAAAACCATTTTGGGAATTATGTCAATCTGTCCGTCCATCGGCTTGTCTTTAATTCGATAATTCAAAAGCCGAATGGGCTCGTTGAATAAAATTAGTATGAGATCTTTTCAACAAAATTATATATCTGTATGAAATTTTTGAAAACATCCAATAAAGAAAAATCTGTCCATCGGGTCGTGTGTATTAGAAGACGATAACTCAAAAATGAAACTAGTATATGAATGAAATTTGTCGGGTAATTTTGTAGCCAGAATTCTATATCTCAATTAATTTTTCGAATAAATCCATCGACGGGTTAGCCGACAACATGTCTCTCGGGAAACATGTGTGTTCTAGTGTATGTGGAATACGACGCATTAAAAGCGCAAAACGGTACATAAATGAAATTTTGAATTTTGTCTTGATACCAAAATTGTATATCTGAATTAAATTTTAGATCCAATCGGTCAAAAAGGAAAATGCAAAGTGTATACTCTATTTTCTCCTTAAAAAAATACAACAGAAAATGCATCCTATTGTGAGATTATAGGGAGAACATTCCATAAACGCTTTTTTAGTGTGTTGTCCAAAGGAATCCGCCTCACTAACAGCTAAGAAATTTGGCACACAAGTAGTCGTAATGATGATTCAATAGACATCGAAATCTGATTTTAAGATTCAATGTGGAAATTTTTTTATTTAATATTTTGTGTTGTTTTGAGTGATTTTCGCATGTATTTGGCCGTCATATTGTCTCTCAGGATTGCAGCAAAAAAAAATCAATGCACCACTGGATAGAACAAACAATTGCTTTTCTAACGAAATTCAGTTTGAGCATCTAATATAATTTACTGAATTTTGAGAATTTTGTTAAATGTGATCAATTTTCTCAAAAAAAAAACATTAAGAATTAGGATTAAAATTCCTGCATCTGACATTTTAATTTCATTTTTTTTCTTTGAATTTTTTTTAGGCAATAGCTGGTATTTTTCTCCCTAATTTAAAACAAGAACGGTTGAAATTTCTTTTTCAGTGATTTTCAATTAAATCTCTTCCTGGCGAGTTCAAACAGTTTTTTCGCAGATTCGATGTAGAAATCAGAGAGGGACGGGAGAGGGGGGGGATTTTCCGTCTTTGCTGGGCTATTATTGACACAGCGTATCACATATGTCTGTTCAATCTTGAATTGGCATGGAGACAAATGGTTATTAATATTCCAAGAATCATGAAAATTACTTACTTTATATAATTTAAATCAAACTTTCCAGACGTAATTGCTGCATCAGCATTTATTGTATACAGCCGTTGTCCTATAGAAATCTTTTGGAAGTTTTGGTAATTTTCCGAAAAAATTATTTTGCTAATATAAAATTCCGATGAAAAAGGACAAACCAAATGTACAGGTCCAGACCGCACAAAGGGTTCACAAATATTAATACAATGCTAAATAAAAACACACAAACAAACAAGACGATAATGCTCGAAATTTTTGGCTAATGGTACGAGAGGTTCCCAGTCTATTTGAACTTAACTCATACGCATACTGACCCAAGGCTTTGTTATGTATCCGCTTTTAACTTTAGCATCGTAAGCTTAGAAATCTGTTATAAAACAGATAATCTCCATGAAAAAGTAAGGTATTTTACGGTTCGATATGATCCATTCAATATGATTTAAAATAAAGTGTATACATAACGCCTCCCAAAATTCTCTAATTTCTCCAAGTTGACACCAAAGTCATACAAATTTTCAATTAAAAATATAAGTATAATTTTTACCGCTATTTACGAAATTTATTAATATATATTGTGAACTAAAAGCAACGGGAATGATTTATTTACAATAAGTTTGGACCAGATATTCCTTTACAAATTTATTTTGAAAGTTGTGTATTTTTTGCTTAAGAAGACAGAAAAGGTGAGCAGGAGAGCAAAAATGCCCTCCTGCTGACGAAGGGTTAAACAATTTAATCTGTAATAATATCTGTGAAGAATAATTTAAATAAACTACTGCGTTTAGAACAGCTTCCTTTGCCGCTGTATCGATCGTTTCACACTAAATGACAATGAATCATTTCACTATTGTTATGATACTAATGAAAACCGGGAAGGGAAAGACTAAATTAGAGTATTTAATTAATCAACTCTAATTCAGTCTATACTTCTGTAAAGCGTTAGTTTTGAATAAAAGATTTATTTCATCTATTGAGTATAAGGTAACGAAATATTGCATAGATATCTTCAATCTCCTTAATTGCACAGAGCATGTAGCAATACAAAATAACACAGAAACGGAATTTGTTCTCTCCAATAAATGAGTAAACGCAGCGAAAATGATACTTTTAAAATCATATCGGCAGACATTTCAACAAATAAGAGTTTATAAACTTATTGTCTAGATTGCGTGTTGAAAGTGTTATCGATTGTTTCGTTGATAATAGGTAATTATTTATACCTGTTATGAATTAGTGTGCTTCTCTTTCAGTTAGATAGTTTACATATTTGAAATTAATTTTCCTGAGTTTTGAGTTGCTATAACTTTGTATACGTAAACGCGACTGCTGAGAGTTTGTGTTGAAGCATTTTTTATTTGTAGAAGATTTCGTGTTTCCAAATATTTGAAGTAAAAATAATTTTATGGACTAGACTTCTCCAGTGCTAGAATATTCGGGAAAATGCGTTAATAATCCTGTAACATCCTTCTCTCCATGACCCATATCTCGGTGTACAAAATTATTGCTGCAGCTCCGTAATTTTTTTTAATTAAACAGATTACATTTCTTGTAACACATGTATTTGACGTTTTTTAATGATATAGAACCATTGCGGCCTGGTAGCAGTGTCCTGGCATCGTGACCATAGAAGAGCAGGATAACTTCTCAACATTGAGCTATCTTTAATAGTTTAATGGAGTCAGCACTCAAATTAAGTCTTCGAACTCAAATCATCAAATTATGTTTGGTAAATACCGTGGTATCGTGACCATAGAAGAGCAGGATAACTTCTCAACATTAATAAGCTATCTTTAATAGTTTAATGGAGTCAGCACGCAAATTAAGTCTTCGAACTCAAATCATCAAATTATGTTTGGTAATTTTTTTTCTTTAATTAAAAAATGTGTTGTACATATCATTGTTATGTCCTATTTCATTACCTATTAAGTGCTACCTATCATTATTTAGCTGTTTCATTTGCGCTGAACATACAAAAATATGCTTACAGAATAACAAAATAACAACAGACAGCATGTAATATTCTCAATTATGAACTTTTATTTCACTTATTTCATGTTTGCAAAGAAGGAATTTGTAGCCGATTTTTCATTGACTTCCTGAGTTGTAGAGTTCTGAAATTGTGTACACTTATGTATTTTTCATGACAATACTCTAATAATTTCTGAA
The DNA here is from genome assembly GCA_013235015.1 of Araneus ventricosus. Classification (NCBI taxonomy): domain Eukaryota; kingdom Metazoa; phylum Arthropoda; class Arachnida; order Araneae; family Araneidae; genus Araneus; species Araneus ventricosus. Next base: position 141,768 of record BGPR01002050.1, read on the forward strand.
CTTCACTATAAGCTTGTCAATTGATTTAATTAAATTTTGATACAGTAAGAATGGCACCACCTCGTAATGAATTGGAGAAAAAAATTGATTTCAAGGTGACAAAATATTTGAAATAATGAATTGTAAATTAAAAACTAAAAAGCCGAAGATGAATTTAAAAAATTTCTACTTTTTAATACACTAATAAAAGTTTTTTAAGACTGTTTTTATTAAAATTTATTATTTGAGCTAACTTCCGCACAGACACTCAAAGAATCAGAGTGCATAACCCGGTAAGTTCACGTTTCGAAAGCTGGTTGCCTCTTGGTGAACAGGATTATGTAATGTTCAATGAGCCATTGATGATGTTATGTAATGTTCATTTAATAATATTAACGGGAAAGAATATTATTTATGGCTCGGACTTGAAAGAGAAAGTCATTAGAAGGTCATTATTCTTTCATTAGTTCTACTCGGAACTAATTTTTGGGAAACTTCAGTCATCTTGTAGATAGTATTATTACCTCGTTCCATCGACTTGAAAGAGAAAGTAATTAGGAAATTCACCAGAAGGTCATTATTCTTTCATTAGTTCCTTTCAGAACTAATTTTTGGGAAACTTCAGTCATCTTGTAGATAGTATTATTCCCTCGTTCCATCGACTTGAAAGAGAAAGTAATTAGGAAATTCATCAGAAGGTCATTATTCTTTCATTAGTTCCACTCGGAACTAATTTTTGGGAAACTTCAATCATCTTGTAGATAGTATTATTTCCATCGAATCCCCTCATATGAGCTGGATGTATTGCTAATATGTGAAGACAGGAATAGGCAAAACCACATATTTCTGTTTCCAATATTTCCACATATTTCTTAGAAACGACAAAAATTTGTCATTTTCTAAGGCTGAATTGAAATTTCATTCAATCATAACATAAAAGTTTTCATACCAAAAAGATATTCAAAAGTGGTACTCATCGATTAAAAAATCTACTTGTTGATTTAAAGATTATTTCAGCCGAAGAAATTTAATTATTATATCTATCAATGTTTCTTATTAGCTAACACAGTTATATAGAAGCATAGAAAAGGCTTTGTTTAAACACCGAAAGCCTTCGTGTAAAAATAACTGTCACCAGAATCCACGGGTATTACTACCTTTCAAAGATATTTATATATTTTTTTAAGATTATCCATTCATTATTACTTCATTTAATAAAATTAAATTATCGCTTCACTAATTATCATTGCATTAACAATTATCTGGTTATTCCTTTAGCCAGTTTCCGTGTTAAACTAATGTTAGCCAGCATCCAGTGATACATGCTTTACTTAGATATTCGTTTGAGCGCCAAGGCCTGTGCGCTTTTCCACAACCTGAGTGTAAAACGGAACTTTATGAAAAACCTCGAAAATTAAGCTAAAGAGCATGTCAAGACTGGCTACGGAAGTCAAAGCTGAACATTCACGAGAAGGCTAGCTAGGCCATTTGTTTTAAGACCGGTTTTTTCCCACACATTTTATTCGAAAAAAAAAACTAAAGCATTCACGGATGTTCCAAAGTTTGTTCTGAGACAAGGTTCAAAGTAGCAGAATTCTACCTACTCACCCTCTTCTTCCCCCCACACGGCAGATTTCGAGTTTCATTTCTATCCTCGACGCGAGCCCCAATGTAGGCAGGTCCTTCGATGTGACGTTACCCTCTAATCGAGGTCTCAAATTGGAATCGGTGGATTAAGTTTTGGAATTTAAGCTCTTTTGAATTGCACCCTGTCGAATAATTTGCTCCAAATTTCATAGGGTTTCGACCTTGACGATTGTTTTTTTTTCCTTCCCGAGTTCCAAAAATTCCATTTTGGAAGAGCTGTGAATGGCCTGCTTTAGAATAAGGTTTAGGAGTAAGCTGGAAAAGGTTTGACTAATTTTGAGGTTGCAGTGAAAGACTTGAAACAAAAGAATTCAGCTCAGGCGGTCTCAAATTAGTGTGTATTATGGAGAAGAGACCCTTTAGTAGCGGAATATAACTACGCATGTTTCTCTTCGTTGTTGGTAAAGAATGTTTGACAGCTGATGATTGGGTTATGATGACTCTTAATTTGATCGAGGAAGATCCTAGACAGCTTCTGGATGTAATCGTCAGTTTTATCAATTTTATGAACATTATGTATGACATTATTTCTCGCGTACCATGACTCATTCATTATGATACGGAGAATTTTGTTCTGTCTCCGGTAATACATGTCAATTAAGTAAATCAAGTGATTTCAGGACGTCCGAGGTGTAAAATGGACAGGTAATAAAAATACTTCTCAGGAAAAAAACCATAAGTGCAAAAGTATTCTCTTCTTATTCCACTAGACGATGTCCCGAAATAGATTCTGAAATTTTGTTGCTTCTTTCTCGGATGAATATCAATATATCTCTCTTTAAAACGTATACATTTTTTCTCGCGTTTTTTTCTCTCTCTTTAAAACCATCCCTTCTCTAAAACTTGAAAAAGTATTCTTGAAGAAAAAAAGATATAAGAATTTTATTGCTCTTCATGGGCTGGTTTTGGAACACGCTTTCGAGACCAGCTAAAACGTTTTTTAAGAAAGGAAGTGAGCCAATAAATCTGTCGTAGAATGTGATAGAGAAAAATTGATTTTGAATCTGCCTGATGTCAAATTTGCTAATGGGAGGAGCTGAGTTTTTTCACGTAATTTTTGTGATTATCTGCTCATGTTGATATAATGTCTCTTTAAGTTTGAATGATTTTCATTTTATTGTCATTTGTCTTCAACTAATAGAATAAATTCATGCTCACGTGATAAACGTCGAGTTACTTACCTATTACTTTAAGATATCCGCCTACGTTGAAAACCCACTTTTAACCAAAAATCACAATTTTTTTTTTAATGTCTTATCTGAAAGCCTATTGTTTTTAGTTTTCAAAACAGTTTTTATTTTAGATCTCTGATGATCAGAAGTGAAATTAGAGACATTTTAGTAGAACTTGACAGTTAAAAATGGAATAGTAAATAATACGATAAAGAAGCATTTTTCATTGTTTTTACTTAAGATATTTAAATTTTATTGTTTATTTTTGTTTTATACTATTTTCCATATACCAGATATTATTTTGAATTATTTTCAGTGTGAATTTCTTTGTTTTCTACAACATTGTTGCAAATTTAGTTAATTTTGAATCATTGCAGTATCTTGATTTTCCGTTAATGATGCAATTTTTGATAATAAACGTAGGAAAAGTACATAAATTGTACTTATGATCAAATATCAATCACTAAAAGTATCTCTAGATCAACTAATAGGCATTATAAAGTTATTTGACTGAAAAACAATATTCAAATCTATCGATGGCGACTGAATGGTAGAAAACGGTAATGACATATAAGGCTCAAGAAAACGACTAAAAAAATTTCCAATCTGAAAATTTTTAAAAATGTGCTAAGCTGGCAAAAAATAAGGACTAGCCTACGAAACTGGAGAGTATTGAAGAAAAATTCTTTTTTCTTCTCATTGTAAATTAAAAACATAAACTTTAAACTCATTTTTCTCGAAATGTGATTTTCTGCAAAATTTTCATTTTTCAAATACGATGACTAAAATTCAACTTAAAATATCCGTCTCAAATTTGGCATACATATTATTTATTATATTGTCTAGGTTATGATCCAAAATATAAGTGAAATAATGCTCCATTAAAAAGTTATGTAGCTTTTAAGGTTTGAAAAAAGGCCAAAATTCTTTAAAAATTCATGATTTCACACTAAAACTCTTATAATTTACATGTTTTTAGATACATTGCAAAACTTTTGCTTCAGGACCTAGCCAATAGTTGAAGGATTATATATGCTAAAGGATTTATCATTCTCGTCATTTCTTTTTGAACGAGGTCATTTCTTTTGAAAAAAGGTCAAATTTAGTGCAAAAAAACTAAGTTTTTTCAAATATTTAAAAATATATTTAATTCATTTAACTTTTTTCTATGATTTATTAAGTTTTAACATAAATGTCACATAAAAATAACAAAATATTGCTTCAAATATCATTATTTAAAAAAGAGGCCTCCGAACGTAGTCGGATACCTTAAGCGCCTATTTACTTTTGCAATCCGTTGTGGATTTTTCTTGTAGCATTACATCACAAGTACGGAATCTAACAAAAGTGTAGTTAGATGTTAGAATAACAATCATAGCAATGTTTGCCGCTTCTCTGTGACATCACATGAATGGACCCACTGTAAACTTTTTGTAAACTGTGAGGCTACAAGCTCTTTATTTTAAAAACTTAATACTTCTAAACCTGGACTTTTAAGTTTTACTGTATATTAGCCACCTTCGGTGATCAGCGTTTCGCTTGTAATATTAATAACCTCTAGCTACACTTGCAATTTGGCGAAATAAATCGTCGGTTGTAGAGGCTGAAGTATTCTGCCAAAGTTTTATATTTAAATATCTGTCAAAACTGGAGGGTGGTGGGTCGCAGAAGACCATTCATGACATATCTAGACGTCATAAGCTTCCATATGAAATAAAAATGATCGAAATCGGTCCAATGGTTGGGGCTGGTGGACTGTCTCATGGTTTTTCCTCATAGAGAATGTACAGAGGAGAAATATTTTTTCGATTTCTCTCGAAAATGGAAAATGGTGGGCGTCAGGCGTCCATTGATGACATATCTAGACATCATAAGCTTCCATATGATATAAAAGGTATTAAAATCGGTCCGTTGGTTGGGGCTGGGGGACTGGTGCTCCGGTTTTGCAAATTATTTTAAACTAGCAGTATCTTCACGGCGTTGCCCGTGACATCATGAATTTCAACAATTTTTTTAAAAAAAGTCCACAATCTTCAGCTTCAGGTTTAAACTTTGAAGCTACATTATGTAAATAGCTCCTTGAGGTCATATTTCATTTTTTTCATTTTCAGCGAAAGTACACTTAGGATGCACATATCTTCTGTAATCAAAGATATCAGCCTTCAAAAAGTATAAAATCAAACAAATTAAAAGCATGACCTCTCGACGCGACGACAGACGGTACGATCGTACTGCAAAATCTTGCTGACAGCGAAGGGATTATGACGTCACGTGGTTTCGACGAAATGCATCCTGGGAAGCAACTCAGCTACCTTTGTTACGAAGAATCACGGAGGAAAAATTGGAGCGAAAATATTTTAATACTTCAAAAAAATTAATTAAAATTCAACCATAAAAGATATTTTAACCGTTATTGTTTCAAATAAATGAGAAATGCTCCAGTTATTGCCTAAAAGAAATGAAAATGATAGCATCATTAGAAAGTCGGATGCAAGAAATTAAAAATTAAAAATTAAAAATATTAGCAAAAAGTGTCTATTATTTAAAAAAATTTTCAAAATTCAGTAAATTACATTAGAAATTCAAAACAAACTTCATTAGAACGAAAATTGTTTGTTCTATCTGATAGTGCATTGATTGTTTTTGAACTATCATTAGAAAATATACTACAACCGTAAACGTGCCGAAAATTATCCAAAACAACTCAAAACATTAAATAAAAAATTTTCTAGATTAAGTTTTGAAATTTGGGCTTCGATGTGCATTGAGTCACCATTACAACTACCTGTGTGCCAAATTTCATGGCTGTAAGAGAGATATATTCGTCTGGACATCACGAACATACACGCACACAAACAAACATTGCCTTTTATAAGTATAGATACATAGATTAGCGCGCGTTTGGTAATAGGCCATAGATAGTTTTACCCACGAGTCAAGAAGATTCCAGAAGAGTCATCAAAATATCAGATCAGAAAAAATGATCTGGACAACTGGAGGACCTTAGCTCAATTTATCTGTGAGATGTTAACTGTGCATTATGAAATTAAGATTAACAGTATTGTTTTGAAAACTCTTATTGTGTGTCTTTAGACCAAATGTTAATAAAATTTTATCGGCTGGTTGTTTATGAAGTATTTTTGAAAATTCCAGCCGTTTATCATTTTTGTTTTCTGAATAAATTCGTCTTTATGCTTCGAAAACTCATCTTCTGTATTATCCAGAATGATTTTAATGGAAACTGAAATGATTAATAAATATTTTTCAGGACAGTATTAAAGTATTTAGTAGTTAAGATAGTAATCACCTTTAATAACGGCTATTATTTGTTTTTTAATGGATTATTTTCTTAACAGTTTCGTTAATCTAATATTCACCGGAAACAGAATTTATTTTATGTACTTAGACGAGATTTTGTTCTGCTTGTAAGAAATCCATCTAATTAAAAGGAAATACAGAGCAACTTTTAGTATATGGCTGATCAGTGGAAATCTTAAAATATCATGTATTTGAAAATATTAATGAGTATCAAAAGTTGTTTTCCTTTTCTGTTAATCATGGTTTTGAAAATACCTAATTCTGTGGGATTTTTATATTAATTTTGATATTTGTATAAAATGGTTTAAATTTTTTATAATTGTATATTGAATTGGTGTAGTTAATTCTCAGTTATCGTATTTCTGGATATTAATGCCATCTGAAAGAAGACAATAATATTCTAATTATTACCTTTAAATTTGGAAAAATTATTCAAAAGTTCTCGTTGTCTTTAAAACTTATTATTTCTCGAATATTACAAAACATTATATTTCTATACAGTGCACTTAATCTATTTTTACTTTGAAACTTTTTTAATTAACCACTTAAAATTAATGACGGACAAAAAGCAAGAGAAACTGAGCCTAATTGTAAAACGCAGATCTATATTTAACTTAAAATAGCTACCAAAAATAGATTTAACAACCCTTTATGCAAGATTTAAGAAGTGTGGAATATAAATGCTTACGCTAATATTAACTGTCATTTTAATTTTGAATGTGAACATGTGAACTTAACTGTGAGTATTCAATTTTTTGCGCTTGCTTGTCGTGAAGTTTACAGAGAAGTCGTTTTAATTAATGGTTATTGCAAATGCGTTTTTATAAATCTAAATATTTTTTTATTTATTTTTACTTTAGTAGAATTTCTCAAAGATTAATTAATTGATTCTTTTAATAATATAGTTAACTTTGCAGTTAGACGAAGGCTTTATTGGGATGAATCTCTTAATTTTGTGCCCTAGTCAGATGCTGAAGACATGCTAGAGTCTTTACCTCCTGTCTTGTTTCCCACGTCAGCTGGTGAATGTTTGACCCCGATGGATACAACATACTGCTTATTCTTATTCATGACGATCCCTTAAGAAAAATGAAATATTGGTGTGCAGTTTTGACACCAAAAGGGCAGATTTTTATCAAATTGGGCATCCAATCCGTTAACAAGAAGAGGACCAAAATTCATACTCGTTTCTTTTCAAAATACTACGAAAATGAATACAAAGCGCCCCAAATTCTGTAAGCATACGAAAAAGGCGAGAGGAGAACACTCCCGTTGGTTTTTCTGTTAATTAATATTCGTAATTACTGCGAAACAAAATATATTTATGTTGTGTAATATATCTTGTTGCCTTAATTAAAAGTTGATATTGTTCGTAGCTGCGTATTATTTTCTCTTTATTAATAAGAAAACAAAAGTAAATGAACATCAAAAGACATTTATTAAGTTCCGGACAACTCCTCAAGATATTTAGATTATTTGTTTGATTAATTTAACTGAAATACTCTCAACTAAATTTTTCCTAAATATTTAATTTTGGTCCCTTGTGTTTAGTTTTACTTGTATGAATCAGGAGAGCAGCATAAAAACTTCTAAACTTGCATTCCAACCAACAGTTCATGAGACTCTTATCCTAATGTTCAAAAATGCCTTTAAATTCTCACGGTGTTTAATTGTATGAACTAGAAGAGCAGAAAAACTTTTAAAATTGTTTTTCTACCAATAGTTCCTGAAAAAGTTTTATAATAATCTTATCTTAATGCTCGAAAATACCTTTAAATTCTCAGTCTTTAATAACATACTTTGGTCTTCAACAAAATAAATAAAAGGATAATTCCAAATACACTCAATTTTGGAGACATAAACATCTTACATTTCATGGCCAATACTTGCTATAAAGATAACACATTAAATTCGTTACATAAGTCAGGGATATTTAATTCCTTGAGCCTTAAATGGATTTTTGCCTGCTCTCATAGAAAAGAGAATGCAAGATAAATACACGAAAATGGTGTAACTTCGTTGTAAAAGACTATTTAAGAAGTTTGACCATGTGGAAGTTAATTCCACTTAAACTCAATTCACTGTTTCTAACTTACGGCAAAGAGTCAATTATCCTTCCGTTGATGCAGTGAAAAGCAGATATTATATCTACTGAAATGTCTTGTATAACAAACAATCCATGAAGAGAAGCAACTTTTTACATATATTTTATGTTGTAATTTATTGTTAAGTAAAATATTTAATAATAATAAAGAATTATATTGGAGCTTTCTAAATTCCATTTTTAGGTTGAATGGTTTAAGTTATACAATGAAATGCCAAAAGTCATGGATACTTCTTAATAGGGATGGAATCCTTATTAAAAGGATATGGGAAATCCTTTTGCTCGGCGAAGTTCAGCCACTCGTCAGGGCATTGACTCAACAAGACATGGGAAGTACAATCGTTGGAACTCACATTTTACAGTGAATATTTGGTCGCAAGGAAACCGACTAGAAAAATATGAAAAAGAAAATGATTTCGGCTCACCCGGTTTAACAAAAAGCTGATAATGATTTGCAACTTTCATCAATGGCTTAATTTGTTATCCGCAATAATTACATGCATTTTGGTAAAAATTGCACGTATGGTCGGGAAAATATAAAGGTTTGCTTAAAACCCAAATTTTCCCGCATGAGTTTTGGCTAATAACATACAGAGTTTTCAACCAAATTATACGAAACTTACAGAACACTCGACAATATGTTATCGAAAAACTGTATTAAAATCTGATGTTAACACTTGGAATATTAGAGGAAATATGAGTATTTGTAGTAAATAATTTTATACTGTGCATCTGCAAAACTTAGCATAATTTTTCTTTTATAATTTGGAAGGCAAATACAAAGGGAAGCTTTTATAAAAATTCCAATCGAATACCATCGTGGTTTAGAAAGATATCGGCATTGCAGCGAGTAAAATTTATGTTTGGTGTCTAAGGGAAATAAAATGATGAGGGTTTTCCACAAACTGATATTTTTAAACTCGAATTTTTGAATAGTAATCGTCTAACTGCAATTTAAATTATGTATTTTAATTATAAGTATGTATGGTATTCGGCATATTCAACCTTTATAAAACTGAATAAAACTATTCGAACGGATGAAAAAGGGGTGAACCCAAATCATTTTATTCTTCATCACTTTCTGGTCGGTCCCCTTGTGATCAAATCTTCACTGTAAAATGTGAGTTCCGACATCTTGTTGACTCAATGCCACGTGTCGGGTTGCTGTACTTCGTTGGGCAAAAGAAGGTCCCACGCGATATTAGGAGGTGTCCGATGACTTTTGTACTTCAGTGTTTAGTCAGTTCGTAAGTTCTCATAATCAGCATCATATGGAGGATTGAGAGTCAAATTGAATCAAGTACATTTCGCATTAATACTGCCATGGTAAAGTAAAAATGCTATATTTTTTGTGCAATAGTGAATCACGCCCATAATTCACTTTGTATCCCCAAGTGGTAACAAATCTAGTTGTAGCCGAAAATCATTTGAATATCTTTCAGAGTTACCTATAGTGGACGAAGCCCATTTTGCATTAACACTGCCATGATAAAGTAAAAATGCTATCTTTTTTGTGCAATAGTGAATCACGCCTATAGTTCACTTTGTATCCTCAGGTGGTAGCAAATCTAGTTGTAACCGAAAATCATTTGAATATCTTTCAGAGTTACAGTGAACCAAGTCCATTTTCTTCTTGGTATCAGCAAACGTGTCTTTCAAATTGTGTATTAAAATGTAATTTATATTTAGTGCTCTGTAACGAGCTATAGGTGTCTGAAATAAATTTAAATAAATACTCTTATTTCGCAAGAATGTCGAGGCACAGAAATACAGGTGCATCATCTTATATTCAGATTCGTGTACTGACCAATATAGAAACGTTAAAATGACCCTGACTCTTCTCAAACTAGTTCTCAAGTTATGTAAACGAATGTGGAGAAAGATTGATTTAAATTTCTTAGTACATGGGCATTAATTCCTGCCAAATGATACTAATTTTGGCTTCATTGAAAAGATTAATCCGAAAAATCAGCATGCGTATATGCCGGAGGATTGGATCCAGATAATATAGTCACCAAAAAAATAAACCATATTTAAAGAAATTTTGATGTATACAAATGAGTTCCGGAGTAGCAAATCATTGTAAAATGTAATATCCAACAAAATAAAAGGCAAAGAAGGACGTGCTATGAACGGGTTGAAGGTACGTTGAATGAGATTTAAAAATGGTTTTACGTTTACCATTCGTTTCGAGGAAACATTTGGCGAACTTAGCACTTCCTTTTTTTGAAATAAAGTTGCAAAAGAAAGTGATAGAGAGCTAAATTTTCTCTAGAATTTTCCGAAGACCTGTGAATGATAAAAAGAAAGCACACTTGTTGTTTCTTCTGCCATACTTTACTCCAGTTCATGATACCTACTTAAAATACCTTCAAAGAAAATCGAGCTACTGTTTCTTCCATAACATTAAAAATAAAGAAAACGCTGAATTTTTTAATGCTACAACATTTTGAAATACCATTTACTACAAATAAAAACATTATTCTTTAATTTTGTATTAAAATGTAATATTTGTGTGTAGATGCGTTTCCAGAGTTGACACCTAGTAGGATATTAAATATGTTTGATATATTATTATTATAATCATTATATATTTTAACTTCAACCATTTCACAATATATGAAGTTTCAAAGTTAAAGTGAAATTAGCCCAGCATACACTGAAATTCCATGTGATGACGTAAACAGTCCTGTATACTGTTTGAAAATGCCAATAAAATAGGTCAAATTAAACATTGTTTCGGATTATTTAGGCAGCAAGACTAATAACAATTCATTTGTTAATTAATTGCAGCTAATCAACTTTCATATTTGGTTTCTCAAAAATGGATCTCACGGACTTGGTTAATTTAATTCTGAACTCTATATTGTTCTTGCTTCAATTTGCCAATACTTGTAGTGAATACAGTTCTTTTTATTCATCTTTCCAGTTAAGAATATATAAGTCTTTACTCCTTAAAAGAATTCCTTGTTTCCCTTTACCCAACAGGAAATTCTGGGTAAATAGACGAACGCTTTTACGAGGCGCTATTAAAAAGAAGTTTAGCCACATGGGCTGCAATTCCGCTTGTAACCCATTCTCTGCTTTTAACTTACTGCAAAGATTCTATTATCCTCTCTTTGATGCAGTTAAGGACAGATGTTAGATCTTTCGAAACGTCTCACATCAAACATTCTGCATCGAACAGTTTTTGAACTTTGCGTTGCTCTAAGTTGCCGGGGAGAGTTCGAATAGAACTTTCCGGGCTTAATTGTCATGCTGACATTTATTGTATACGCTACCGACAAAATTAAAAATTCGGTATTCTATAGAATGCCGAGTCATTTTTAGGCAAAGTATGAAACGATTAATATTTCAGACATTTCCTAGGCATTTCATACAATGCCAAATGACCTACCTGTAAAATACGAAGCATATTGCCGATTTGAAAAAAAAACCTCTGTTTTACTTTTTATAAGAAATAAAATTAAGTGCAATTCAAAATAAAATTATTTCCTTCCTTGAAGCAACAAGTAGTTTCATATTTTGTTTTGTTTTTATCTTAAATAAGAAAGACATACATTTTGCTTTCCACAACCTTACCTTTTCTTTACGTATTTTTACTTAAAGTATTTTATTGGCACTCTTTTATTATTTTGTTCTAAATGGCATTTGTATTTCTGTAGAATGCACGTCTTTTAAATAAAAGCCTTATCATGATCTTCTTCACACACTTTGCCTAAATAGAATTTGTTATTCTATAAAATACCTAGATATTACATACTTTACCTAGGGATGTATAACATATTAAAATAATTCACATATTTCATATACTGCCTAAAAATTCCCAGGCATTCTATAGAATACCAACGTCTCATTGCCGGTAGCATATACAGCCTTATATGTTGTCCTGTAAAAGTCTTTCGAAGTTTTGATAATTTTCCTGTGAAAGACATATCTCTGATATGTTTAATGTTTCGTAGGCTAACTGAAAATTTCAGCTTACTGCAAAGAACGCCATCATTTTGAAAAACTCCAGAAAAACTGAAAAAGCATCTCTCACTACCATCTTGAACAATTTACTAACAACGAAATAGGCTATACAATAAGCTGTATAAATCATTAAAAGCATTCATTACCGTCTGTAAGAGCGATCAACGAACTGAAAATAATCTAAACAAAGCATTTAATGCGTTGTATCTATCAAGTGCTTTTGAAGCTGAAATACAATACATCAATTCACCACATTGTTTGGATACCAGTGAAAACAACAAAGGAAAGGACAAAATTGGAGTGTTTAATGAATAAACTCAAATTCAATCCTGTCAAAAGGAATGTGTTCGGCATTTTAGAATTCTACAAAAGACCAATCTCCTCTCTTAAGCTGGGAACGACCAAGCAATTAATGGATATTCTCAACTTCTTTCATTACACGAAACCCCAAACTTGTTCAAAATTACACATAAATGAATTTCGTTTCCTCCGATAACCAACCGAACGTGATAAAAATATTCTTTTAGAAACATGTTTGTAAACAATTCAGTAAATAGGAATTTCAAAACTTAATCGTTCATGTCATTTGTAAGAAGTGCTGCCTGTTGTTTCGATGATGATAGGTAATTACTTACACCTGCAACAAACACGTGGGCTTTCATTTCATTTAAATCATTAAAAATCTTAAACAAATTTTCATGAGCGGCTTTTAGTTATAGCATTTTACGCAGGCAGATGTTACTGTAAATATAATTTGAGTTCAAATATGTTAACTGTGATAATCAGTTTGCTTGTAAATATTTGACGAAAAATAAAAATAAAAGGTTTTATTTTCAATTGAGCTTGACACAATTTTTGAGAATTTGAAAAAAACCGTATTTTAAAAGTTAAATCTCTAAGTTTTTAAACAATACGTCGTGTCGCAACGATTCATACTCCAACATCACTTCTTGAAATCAGACACACTAGACATGGTCTCCGAAACATCTTTTTATTCTCACCATCAAATGTTTTCTGGTTACAAATCCGTTTTTACGGATGGTTTTAACCCACGTAATGTCCTAACGCCACGAGAAAAACCACAGACACCAGACATGCTGATGGATGTTATGGAAACGGGATATTCCACTGCATTTTGGGAATGACGGAACGAGCTTTATTTCATTTGGCGCAGATAGAACCAACGGAAGTCTCACTTCGCTTTGTAGTTCGGTCGAAAACGAATTCCTCGCCTAACGAAGTGCGCTTTTTGCCAAAGAGCGGTTGGTTTTATACTCGTTCCTCCTTCTTTCGGGAGGCCGCGGTGCATAGTGTAACGTCTCGCTCCAGGCGAAACCCGATTCCACTGAAGATCCGCCGGGGCCTGTGCACATAATCATCGTAGTGGCCAAACGCCCTCCCGCTGGTGTGTGCCTGAGGAGGCCCAACTCAGGTGTCGTCCTCGTCATCTGACCGCGGTTCAAAATTACGAGGTCCGTCCCAAAATAGACCTCGTGTTGCTTTAAAATAACTAACATTAATATAACTAACCCTCCTTTTTTCGACTCGTCTACTTGACGCAACCCTCTTCAAGGTTTTTCATGTAGCGATAGGTTTTCTCTGGTGGCGATGAAGTCATAAGACGGACGATGCTTCATGTTCTCTCTTTTGGTTTCACCTCCAAAATCACACCGATTTATCTTGCTTTACAATATGTGAGAAGTAAGGGCTTTAAAAAAGCCGTAATCTTCTCTGACTCTTGGATTTAGTTATAGGCTTTTACCAGCTCTTCGCCTGATCATCCATATATATCTCAGATTGAGTGCTTGTACCATATTCTTTCTTTTCCAGAATGGTTTTTCTCGGATTCCTGCTCGAATTGGTATTAGAGGAAATAAGATGTTAGATGCTTCATCAAAATATGCCAATAAATGTCTTATAAAACCTTTTCCATGTGCTGATTTGCGGTAACAGATTCGAAAATGGTGTTATCAAATTTGGCAAAATCAGTAGAACTTGGAAACAGACAATAAACGGCATGTTGTTAAACTCTTGATAACTTAACGGATCTCCTCTCTAAACCTTAAATATAAGTTCATTTTAACCCGTTTAAGGACTGGTCAATCAAAGCTTACACACAAATATTGCCATTTTCAGAGCCACCACCATCTTGAAATCGCTCTGGAGACATTTAAACTATAAAACCTGTTTTAATTTATCATTCAAACTTGCAGGCATTGCGACTTAAATATTCTAATTCCACCTCTTCTGAGCAACCGTTTTTATTTGGATGGAAACCACATTTTAACAAATTTGCACGTTTGACGGAAGCTGGAGTGATGGATCAAGTTTGATTTTAACTGCTCTTGTGATTTCTTAGCTCCTAATCATTTCTTGTTTTCATTCCTTGTACTTGATGTTTCAATTTTAAATTCTGATTGTAATCACTGGTGATTTTAATTTGAAAACGTTTCGGAGCAGTTTATCCTACAAAATGATCTTGGGCCAGAATAATACTCAGATCCTTCCTCATAAACTCCAATGCTCAATAATAATGCAGAGACATAATTTTTAATTTGGTAGAATAAATGTCTTGCAATAAAGGGCTTTGGCACGTCAGAAACGCATAACGCAAGGCTGGCCTATATTAAAGTTTTGAATTCTACAGTGGAGGATAACAGATCGCGTGTCCTTGTTATTTTATTGGGAGCGAAACGAAAATATTGTAATCGGTAAGACATTCGAACTCGTGATTATAATGAATATCCACGTTTGAAACCTCCCGAGTCCAAAAAAAAGAAACCTTTCTGGAATTATGTCCATCGGGCTGACTATGAACATAACTCCTCATCGTAATGCGTAATGAATTAGATGAATCAAATTTCGGGTGTGGACAGATCTACATTCCAGGAGTACAGCCTAGAAATAGATACTTCCAAAGATTCACCTCCCGGAACCAGAAATTCGATGAATACCCAGTTGAACAGCAGAGAACTCTAGCTTAAGAACAGCAACCAGCCACCACCAAACATTCCGTAATTCGTTCCAAAAATTCACCCTTCACATCACTGCCAACCCTGGAGTAACAATTCCAGCGATCCCGAAGTATAAATAACAAGACAGAACAAAAAAAAACAGTCCCACAATTTTTAGGATGGTTGCGACAATAATCATCAATATAACCGGTTGTAATACATTGCACAGGTCTGCAAAAATAAAAAGATCCATTGGATATTTTTAGTAAATTTTATGTTTTTTCAGGGTGTTGAGTCCAAAAATGACCTCCATTTCCCTCCATCACGTACAGTTTTTTTTTTTTTTTTTTTTTGCAAAGCATGGGGAGTTAACATTAAAAAAGCACAACTGCGATGAAAAAAAATTCATATTTTATTACAATTAACTATGCATAATTTTTCTTATAATTGGAAAGACTATTCCTTCATGATATATTTAACACTTACATGTTTACTCTTTTTGTCTGTGAAACTTTTTCTTCTTCTCTCTGACCTTCCTCTGAACACGCTTTCTTTTTCCATTTTCTGTTTCCCGCCTGAGCATCCAACAGTAATCAGCTAGCATGTTGACGCCCCATCTTCCTTGGTACCGTCTCTCGATATCGTGGACATCCTGGTGAAATCTTTCACCCTGTTCTTCACTATAGGCTCCTAAGTTTTCGGGAATACAGTCAATATGAGTGTGGAAATGAACTTTTAAGCGCATCTTGCATCCTCAGCTTCATACGCTATCAACATGCGTTGTTCAATGGTTTCGTAGAGAGGGTCTTGAGTATTCCCCAAAAACCTGTGCACTGCATCCTTAAGAGTCCCACGCTTACTGTTCTTTGTCCCCCATTGCTTCTGAAAAGGAATCGGATAACAGTTTTCGTATGTCGGGGCCAGTAAAAACTCCCTCTTTCAACTTGGCTTCTGACAGTTTTGGGAACTTGGAACACAGATATCTGAAGTATTCCCCATCTTTAAGCAGTGATTTAATAAACTGCTTCATAAGCCCTAATTTTATATGAATAGGTGGTGATAAAACCTTTTGAGGTGGAACCAATGTTGTATTTATGATATTTTATTTGCTGGGTGTTAAGGTAACTCGAAGTGATGAGTCAGTTTTGGCCCAATGGAGGTTCCTGGCTCGACTGTCTCACAAGAATAGGAAGCAGGATATTTTGTGTAACTTGCCTGCTGACCCAATAACATGGTTAGAATTTTGAAGTCTCCGCAAACCATCCAACGATGTTCTTGATAGTTTATTTTCTCAATAATCATAGATAAATCATTATAGTTTTCTTCCAAATGAACCGAGTGTCCTAAAGGAAGCGATGCAAATGAATTGCCATTATGCATTGTTGGCTTCTTGTTTGACATTCATAAGACTTTTACTGAGACTAAAACAAACATTTATTAGAACATAATAAAACAACCATTATACTTCGTATCTGCGTACATCGTAACTTCGTTCAACCATACTCGTACTCGTCTCGTCTCTCATTTTTTAAATCAAATTCAAAGTAGTTCAACATCAGACTGTTGCACTTATCTGGTATCATACACTGTTATAACAATAAATAAGTTGAACTCGTGCTTTTGTAAGGCATAAATATTAAATATGCTTACAGCAGCAAGACTGCTTTGAGGCTTGTTTTAGACGAATCTATGAATAGGCGCCACTCGGATGGATCATATTCTATGTCAAAGCACTTCCTTAGCCCTTGAACATCATTACAAAAGAACTGAGTGAATTCCTTCTCTCGGTGCTTGTACCAGGAGAATGAAGTTCCAGGTGTCAGCAAATTTTTATTTTTTAGTCTTGACCATAGCAATTCAGCTCCATCTTTAGAAAGGCCTAAATCTCTAACTAGATCATTAAAATCGCTTTGAGAAAATGGTTGGGGTCCCCCATCAACAGAAAAATCTGAGCTAGATTCGTCCTGGTGAGGTAATGTGTCTTCATCCTCAGAATCACTCCGGATATCATCCAAACTTGAAGGTGGGTATGGAACTGGTATTTCTGAGGTATGAGACACTGGACGAATAGCTGAACTAAGGTTTGGGTGAAATATGTTCTTCTTATTTTAGCTTTGCAGCTGCCTTGCATGCATATGGTTTATCGTAATTACTACAATATGCAACCAGCATACTGCAACTCATTAAATCTCTTTTCCCCTTTGCCCTGCATTTCAGAGAGATGTTGAGTGAATCATAGTAGAAGCTTGTGTCTGTGTGTAACTGTTTTTGTTCGTTCCTCAAATTCCCTCGCATTTCCTATTTGTATTTCTCTTGAGTATTACTTTTAGAAATATGAAATTAATATATGAAATCATTATTGGATTTGGTTTTTTGACTCAAGAATAGGGTACCAGATTTCAGGTTAAAAAGAGAACTTTTACGCTCAATTAAACTAAAAACATGAGTTTTCCAAGAAAACCTGACATGATGGAATTTTTTAAAAATTTTTCCCGGTTTCAATGAGTAAAAATCTATAAGAGGAAAAATTAAAAAATCCTATGCAGTTTTTTGGTTGCAGACCTGTGTTATTATTATCTTTATCGTCGCATCGAACAACACTAACAACCCCGAATCATGGAGCTGCAACTGCTTGAATCAATGTAACTAAAGGAAACATTCTACCCTTTCACTGTACTCATATGATAACTCCTATTGTATATATTTTATATTATACTCGGATTGTCACCCTCTATGTACTTTTCATTATATTCTTCTTTGTATATGTATAATTATGTTCCCTTTTATGTGTTTTAATATCTCATGATGTTTTTTTTTTTTTTGCTTTTGCTTTTCAATAAAGTTTCACACATACTCATCCAGCCGATAGGAACCCGTTTAGGCTCCGAATTCGGGTTATGCTGTGGTGTTATGTAGATCTATATCTAATTTTGAACGAATTTCATGAACTGTAAGTTTGTACGTCTGCCTGTTCCTTTGTGTAAGTCTGAACACGTTAATTCAAAAACCCAATCAGCTAAATGGATGAAATTTGGAAATGTGGTTTTATCACCAGAATTCAAGATCTATATTAAACTTTGGGTCTAATCCGCCTCCTCGTTCATTATCTGTCGGTTTGTCTCTTTGTAGGAAAGTGAACTTAGAATCTCAATCTAGCTAAGTGAAAGTTGGAATGTGGTTTTGTCCCAAAAATTTAAATGTGCACCAATTTTGAAGCTAACGAGAAATATTCTAAAGGTATTTAAGAAAGTCGAGGTCAAAATCTTGATCTCTAAATAAACAATTAGTGAAGATGTCTTTTATCATTTGATGCTTTCTAATGATTTAATTGCTAATTTGTATGATGTTTTCTGAGAGCTCTGGTATGGCATGGAAATCTAAAGAAGGATTGCCCCTATAAGCGTTGTCCTTGGCATCTGAAAGAGGTTCAAACATGCAAGATCTTTCTATAAATATCTCTACTGCAACTGCTAAATAGAAAGCTAATCAAAGGCTCTCTTCAGAAAAAAAATTATTTCCAAAATCTTTTCATTTATAGAATTTTATTCACTGCAATATCACAGCATGCTCCAAGATATTGTAAAATATTATTGTATATTATATAATATTGTACGATGATGTTGTGCAGTATTATACAATATTGCGAAATTGCTCGATATCTTTGTACTAGGGTAGTGGGTTTTTTCGACAATTTTATTACATCACTGAATTTTTCTTAAATTATATATATATATATATATATATATATATATATGCAATGTCACAGCTAAAAAATTCATTAATATTTTTAGCAGAAAATTATCATTTTCTTGTCCGTGTATGTTGTCAGAAAATTTCAGCTTGCCACCAGAAGATTCGTGTAAATCTTACAAACATTTTGCGAACAATTTTAGAATAATAACGGAAGTGATGTATCAGCGGAATTTATAAATAATTACTTTGCGCGGCTGAGATTTGGTGTCACTGTCGTTTTATTTCATGGTGTTGCTTTCATGGATTTTAAAAATATTTGTCAATAAGATTTTTTTACGGAAACCCCGTTTTTCAAGCATCTGATGCATAAGAAAAATAAAAAAATTGTTTCAAAAGACACGCTTTAATTTGTGAACTAAAAATTAGAAAGCAATTATTTCATCAAAAACCTCAGACAGTGGATAAAAAAAGCAATGCAAAGGAGTGGATCGCTGATAAAAATACTTTTAGTAGATTAGACTTTTAATCGTATTCATAATATATCTTTGATGAATAAATAATTTTCATTCTTCGTTATTTCTTAATGGTGGCTTAATTTTCTTATCGTAAGGTTTCAAGCCTCATGGTTTTAAGGGTTATGCTTTCATCTCTAAATATTTGATTAAAAGATTGTTTTCATAAACATTTTCAATTTTATTGTTCCTTTTGTTTTTAATCTTTAGTATAGTTCATAAATTATTATATTAATTGTTAAAGACGATTAAAAATGAATTTTCACCTTTGAATTATTTTCGACAGTTCAAAAATTAATCTTTTCAAAGATACTAGTTGAGTTGCCGTAAGATATTTCATCTAATTTTAATAAATTTGAAATAATACCTTTATGTATATTTTACAATAGTACCTTCTATTGTCGTAACACAAATCGTTTTCATTGTTGTAACAAGTATTTCATCCTCGGTTTTTCTTCCAGTGTTGATCAGTGAGGTATGAAAACTCGGCTTATTTTTCAAATATTGTGTAGGTTTCTTCCTAAAGCCCGGTTTCTTAATACATATTTTTACTTATTTTAATTTTGTGATAATTAAAGTTAATGCTTGACTTTTGAAATAAGCAATGACGAAATATTCATTGATTTTTTGACAATGCTGTTCCTTCCTGTAATATAAGATGTAGTATTCAATGAATTTCTGCAAACTGCCTGATACAAAAATCATTACGCAGACTGGTAAAATCAAAGCATTATAAGGCCCAAAGGACGAATCAAGCCTAATTTATATTACCATTCTACGATGTGTCGGACTAGAGATTCGAATTTCCTTCGTTTTTTAACGTTCCTCCCATTGGTGTCTCAGGAAGCGATTTGATTCACACGTCAAAACGCCACAAAAAACGTTGTGTGGGAGATCCTCTATATCTCGGTAGCTACATACGTTAAAATATAATTAATGTCTTATTTTAGAGATAAAGGGTAACAACAGAAGTTCAAAAAAATTGAAAATCGGAATTGTAATTCAGCGACTACTGGCTCGCAAAGATGGGCAAAAATACGCATGAATTGGTGCCGTCACACGCATGAGGTGCGCGCGCACAATTGGCTGACGCTCTCGCTTGCCACGTTTTCGCGAGCGAGATTTCGTGATTGAGTTGAAAATTGACAAAATTGATTTCAAAACAAAAGAGAATTGAGAGTAACTTCGAGAAACAAAAGAGTATCGAGAGTAACAAAGAGAATCGGAGAAGTTTCGAGAAACAAAAGAGAATCGCGAGTAACAAAGAGAATCCGAGAAGCTTCGAGAAACAAAAGAGTCACGCGAGTAAAATAGCCCTACGCCTTTAACATCAGCGGCTGCAGCCGTTTGCAACAGCAGTTTGAAAAAGACAGCCTTATGTCATTTTTTTTTAAATTGGACTAGCGGTCCCCACCGCCTTTCGGGCTAACTCGCGGCCAGCACCCATTTTGCTCAGCACTGCCCTAGACACCTCGTTGTTTCGATTCTTTCAGCCACTACTTTTTCAGTTTTAAATACTGCATGAAGATCAGTGGAACAGACTATAAAACCATAGGAGATTTCATATTCTTTATAGACAACAGCTTCCTTTAAAATTATAAAATCTTTGAGTTGTATTTTTTTTTGTACAACTTTCTCACGCATTTCTGCATGATCCATGAATGCAGAATGAAATCGCCTTAAATAAACAGTTTCCATCGCCTACAATAGATATTTTGCAATATTTTTGATACTCTATTTTGATAAAAATTTTAGGGATCGGTGATGAAAATAAAAAATCATCTCAAAATTAAAACGTTTTTTTCTGAAAACAACTTCATTCTCTCATTTAAGGACGCTGAACTTCATAAAAATTTTTAACAACTAATTTTCTTGTTGTCAATCTAATAAAAATCAATTTAGAAAAGAAACAAGATCGTTTGCTATTGATGATAAATTAAATTTGAACTGTAACAAAGATAATAATATTTATAGATATGTCTTAACAAAATCGTCTGCTATTAAAAACAAAATTAAATTTATTTAAAGAAAGAGATTATTTGATTATTTTTATAATATGGAGATACTACAGAACTGCATACAAATGAAAAATACTATTTCAAATTTACGAAATTAAAGCGGCACTATCTAATTGGCTAGTTATTTTCAGGAAGAGACGAAATGAATCAGCGAAATCGGTCCAGTTTTTGAGGCTCAAGTACTCCGTCAAAGTTTCCTTTTGAGATGAGTTTCTTCGATTTCGTGCAAAAATGGAAGACGACCCTTCGTGACATATTTAAACAACATAAGCTGCCATATGAAATAAAAATTGTCGGAATCGCCCTGGTAGTTGGTGCTGGGGAACTGTCTGAATATTTTACCAAATTATGTTAAATATATAGATACACTATCTGATCGAAATTATCCGGACATTTTCGGAATTTCACATTTTTTAGAATTTCACCGAAAACGCTAAACCGACTGCCCTTGAACTTCGACCATGTAGACTCTAACTCACATTTTACATTGAAGATTCGGTCACGAGGGCAATTAAGAGGGCCATCCAAAAGGGATGAGTGCGAAAATGGAGTTTTACCCATCCTGTTTCACAGAAAACTGACAATGAAATGTGACTATCATCAATGGTTACGCTTGAGATGCGTAATATTTACATACAGTTTCATAAGCAGAGCACAAACATTCGGGAAGATATAAAGGTTTTCTAAAAAAATCAAAAAAACTTCCGCATGTGTTTTTGCTTATAACATGCAGATTTTTGCACCAAATTGTACAAAACTTACAGAAAAAGTGACAATATGTTAGAGAAGCATTGTATAAAATTTTGGAAAAATTCTTTGATTATTAGAGAAAATATGAGTATTTGTATTAAATAATTTTTTACTGCGCATGCGCGAGATATAGCATGATTTTTCTTTCACAGCTTCAAAGTCATATATCCTGGACAACCTACATAAAAATTCCAGTCGACTACTTTTAAGATTTAGAAAGATATTAGCTTTGCAGTGAGCAGAATTTCTGCTTCCCTCTAGGAGAAACAAAACGATGAGGGTTTTTCCACAATTTTTTATTTTTTAAACTTGAATTTTCGAATAATCTTATAGAATTTAATAAAGATTGAATGTGCTGAATACCCAGGCATACTTATAAATAATATTTATAATTTAATTTGCATTTCGACGATTACTATCCTAAGTTTTAAGTTTAAAAAATATCAATTTGTGGATAAACACTCATCATTTTGTTTCTCTTAGAGAGAAGCAGAAATTCTGTTCACTGCATTGCCGATATCTTTCTAAATCTTAATGGTATTCGACTGGAATTTTTATATAAGTTGTTCTACATAAGTTGTCCAACATCTGGCTTTGAAAAATTACGCTATGTCTTACGCATGTACAGTAAAAAATTATTTATTACAAATACTCATATTTTCTCTAATATTGAAAGTATTTATCCCAAATTTTTACACAAAAATTTTCTAACATATTGTCTCTTTTTCTGTAAGTTTCGAACAATTTGATGGAAAAATATGCATGTTATAAGCAAAAAATATGGGGGAAAATTTCGATTTTTTAACAAAACCTTCATATCTTCCCGAATATATGTGCTGTGTTTACGAAACTGCTTGTAAATATTACTCACATCAGGCATAACCATTGATGAAAGTTACATCACATTATCAGTTTTCTGTGAAACAGGATGGATTAAACTGCATTTTCGCCTTCATCCCTTTTTGGTGGACCCCCTAATTGCCCTCGTGACAGAATCTTCACTGTAAAATATGAGTTAGAGTCTATTCTTTACATAGTCGAAGTTCAAGGGCAGTCGGTTTAGCCTTTTTGGAGAAATTCTAAAAAAATATGAAAAATTGAACTTGCTTAGCTAAAAACCTGTTTTAGTTAATATAGTTTATAAATGGTATTTTACGAGTATAAAACAATAATTCGTACAAAAGCAAAAAGCATGAGGACAACCAGTGTGTTTCACACTTTTTCTCAATTAAAAATTAAACATGATTTTTAAACGCAACCGTTCGTTTGGCATTTCAAATGTATCAATATCAAAATCATTAACCTTTGTCTGTGTTGAAATTTGTTCTTTTCAAAAACTTTGTTTGAAGACCTAGTTTATTGCTCTAAGTTCTTGTAAATTAAAGCATTTTGAACTGAAATAGCTCCACAGAAACCCTGAGTAAAAGAAAAATATAAAAAGGGGTGGGAATTATATCTGACTATTTCTGAACAAAATACCTCGAAAAACGGAATAAGCATGGCAAGAACTTCGGTATGCTGTCTTAATACCCAAATTGTTGATCTGTATAAAGTTTTAGATGAAATTCGTCAAGATGAAGTCTCTCGTCTCTCTGTTTGTCTGTCCGTGTATATGTGAACAAATTAACTCAAGAGATTAACAAGCTGATTTACGTGGATACATTTTAGCATATCTACTAAATGTTAGTTTATGTTACGAGTTTTTGCAACAAAATTATAGATATTACTAATTTTGGCCTAAATCTATCAAAGGACAGACGGTCTCTCCGTGTGTATGTGAATACGATAACTCAGTGTCTTATCAAGCTTAATAAATGAAGTTTTGTACTTTATCGTGACACCAAAGTTGTAAATCTGTAACAAATTTTGGACTCAATTGATCAATGAAGAAGAGGCTCGAACTCCTACTCTATTCTCTTCACTATACTCGAAGTGAGTTAGATAGATGGAATTTGGTATGTTATTGTGAAACAAAAGTTGTAAATTTGTAATAAATTTTGGACTCAATTGATCAATGAAGAAGAGGTTCGAATTCCTGCTCTATTCTCTTCACTATACTCACTATAGATCACTATAGATGGAATTTGGTATGTTATTGTGAAACAAAAGTTGTAAATTTGTAATAAATTTTGGACTCAATTGATCAATGAAGAAGAGGATCGAACTCCTACTCTATATTCTTCACTACACTCGAAGTGAGTTAGATAGATGGAATTTGGTATGTTATTGTGAAACAAAAGTTGTAAATTTGTAATAAATTTTAGACTCAATTGATCAATGAAGAAGAGGTTCAAACTCCTGCTCTATTCTCTTCACTATACTCGAAGTGAGTTAGATAAAGGGAATTTGGTATGTTATTGTGAAACAAAAGTTGTAAATTTGTAATAAATTTTGGACTCCATCGGCCAGTGAGAAGAGGTCTAAGCTCAATATCCTCTTCGCTATATTCGAAACTCCACATCAAAATAAAGAAAAACGAAACACGCTATATTACAAAGTATACGAGAAAAGTCACTATCGCTGATTCATCTAATGGGTTTTTATTCCTAGGAAAATTAACATGTGAAGCATCTACCTGCTGAAATTAAATTCTAGAATGTCTGACGTACGCATCTTTTAAAGAAATTTATGCCCGTATTTTAGAATTATTAATCCATGATCAGTTCGTTAACTTTAAAATCTATTATTACATCGTTCAGTTTTGATTATTATTCCATTCAATCTCGCTTTTATTATCTAACATCATTTTTCGGTGATAATGATGACTTAAAAGGACCTAACTCATCTCTTTCTCTTAACACCAAAAAAGCCTTCGTGTCAAAACAGCATTTAGCAGCCTCTAGCGATACATACGGCTCAAAGAAATCCATTTATTTCAGAACTTTTGTAAAGAAAAAAGGTAATAAAAATACTTCTGAGAAAACACCATAAGTGTAAAAGTATTCTCGTCTTATTCCACCAGACGATGTCCCAAAATAGAATTCTGAAATTGTTATTGCTTCTTTCTCGGAAGAATATCAATACGTCTCTCTTAAAAAAGTATTCCTTTTTTTCTCAAGCATTTTTTTCTCCTTTAAAGCCGGCACTTTCACTAAAGCTTGAATTTTTTTTCACTTGGGAAGGATACAAGTGATTTCTGTCTTTCCATTGGCTGCTTTTGCAACACCTTTTCAAAGCGAGCTAAAACTTTTTTGTTAACGGAAGCAAACCAATAAAGTTGTCATTGAAAGTGGATGGTAAAAAATTATCTTAATAACTGTCTAGTCATATCAACCTGTTAAAAGTGAAAAATAAAGAAATATTCAGCTGTACTCGACTGTTTTCTAAGTATCTATTTGCATTGATTTCAAGCTAGCTGATAAAACTGTAGTTGCTCTAAATGGACACTATTATCACTTTTGTAATAAAAAATTAAACATTTAATAGTTATCACATGTAAAATCACCTTTTGTAATAACATTCTGTGAACGTCATATGCGAGAAAGTGGAAATATTTTTAACCTTTCCGAGAGCGTGCTATAATTTTTTCCACGAGTAGGCGCATGGTGTACTTTTTACGTCACAATAATTTTTTCCCTTTCTACTATGGCAATTGCAAGCTATTTCATAATAGTAATAAGAGGAACCTCAGAGAATCAAATATATTCACCAAGAGTGAAAATTAATTTTAATATTATTTTCAAAATCTAAAATTATACTGAAATCAGAGAAAGCAATGAAGTATAATAAGATTATTTTGTAAAAAACGTATTAAGCAATATACAGGGTGTTCATTAATTATTGTCGGGGTTTCCGTACCTCATAACTTTCGAATAAAAAATATTACGCAAAAACCGATTACGTATTCGTAAATTACAACTCAAAGAATTTCATTAATGATATTAAAAAGATTAATGAATTTGCATATGGCTGCCCTTTGTGGCTCGTAACACATCGAGACGAAATTCGATTTCCCTCCAAGTGTTCTCCAGCATTTGTGGGGTAACATTTTGGATCGCAGTAACAATTCTGCGCTTCAGTTCATCAAGGGAGGGCACAGGAGTCTTGTACACAATGTTCTTGACAAACCCCCAAACCAAATTTAGTTTCGAAAAACCACAATACACACATTGCTTTTTCTTGCACGGTCGCCATTATTATTTATGACGTCATAATTACCCAGATTGCAAATGCGCTAAGATCGCATTGTTGCCACGTAAAATTCTTTGAGTTGTAATTTACGAATACGTAATCGGTTTTTGCGTAATAATTTTTATTCGAAAGTTATGAGGTGCGGAAACCCCGACAATAATTAATGAACACCCTGTATAATAAAAAAGACTATAATATAATCTAAGATTGTACAAAAAAGACTTTCTTCTTAGTATCTAATCACTATCCTTGCATTCGAAACATTGAACTTTTGTTAGAGAGTGGCACTTGGAAGTATATATGTTGCACCTACTGCATTTCTTGGATTTTGATGATCGTTTTCTTTCTTTCAAACACAAACCACAAGTTCTTCTGAATGCTGGTTGTTGTTCACTTGCTTTTTCAGGCTGTGATGTATAATTTAGACTTAAAGATATGGTAATGTCATATGGCGATGATCAGATTTTTTTTGGGCTCGAATAGCAAGGTGTTATTTCATAAGACTGGGGGATAAGCTATTCAAGAAAGTCCTTCGGCTTGGTGGATTATTACATATTAAATATTTTCGACGATGTAAGATCAAATATTATATCGCTGTAATGCGCACTGGATATATAATTATCAAATGAAACGTTAAGACAGGAAAAAATTATCAAATTACACGAGCGAATGCTCGGCGTAAATTTTACGACAAAAGCATAAAATAGTATAAAATTACCTTGAAACTCGGGCAAACCCATTTGATCCTGAAGAGAGGAGTCGCATAAAGGATTAGCAAACCTTCAGAGACAGTTTTGTCTCCGAATCTGAGAACAGGGTAGGAAAAATCCCGTTTGTCGTAAAATTTGCACAGGCTCGCCTGCTGGTAGGTTAATATTAATGGACGAGTTTTCTGATTTGTTTATTCTGGTTTCACAAAACTTCCGTGATGAGGGTTCACTTCCGTTTTCCAGTAACCCTCAAATTTAAGAAATCGCCAAATCCAATCGGATTCCATATCAAGCGCTATGCTCGAAACAGTTATTTCTTATAGTATAGGAAGAGTCAAAAAGAACGACAAAGAATAATTATGGCAATATTTCCACAAAATTAGGCTCTTATTTTAAGTAAACATTGAGAGCTACAATAATAGGAACACGAAATTTATTTTCAACGTATCTTTAAGCCATAACATTAGAAAACTCCACTTTAAACATTAATTAATATCTTCAAACAGAGTGTTGAAATTTTGAAGGTTCCCATTGACTTAACGTTATCACCGAAAGTTGATGGGTAAGGCAGTAGTACTATCTTTCCGCAATAAACAAAACAGAAAACTCGTCCATACTAGACGGAATGCCAGCACGCACATAGATAAATGCCTTTTTTAAAAAAATACTTTAATGTGATGACATTAACAAAAAACAATTTTTAAAAACTCTTTCATTAACTGTTGTAAAAAAAATTGATTTTTTAATTTTATTTATTTTCTACCATTTAGTTTTTAATTTATAATTCATTATTATAAATATTACGGAATGTTGAATGAAATTTTTCACAAATTCACTATCGGGTGGGGACACTCGAATGAATTCAAAATTTATTTAAATTAATCAATTAGTTGATAATTACATTCAAAAGAATTAAAATAGCGTATTGCCATCAATAAGCATATCTTAAGTAACATGTATACTAAATTTCAAAATTGCAGCCCATCAGGAAGTCGGAGAAAAATCAATGCCCAAATTCCATCTTCACAAAAATGAAACAAAAAAACAACAAATAAAAATACTTTTATATAAATATTATAATACATGAAATACACATTCCATCCACAATTTTATTTTTAACTAGCTGTTATGTTAAATATTGTTACAAGTTCTGAATTTTACATACAATTTTATTTTTTATATATACAATTTTATTGAAGTGAAAGCAACAAATTGAACGGAAATGAAATTTGTGTCACTGAAAAGCTAATTTTTTTAACTTTATTATATTATAAAAAATAGTGTTTGTGAGATAATATTTTTGAAAGATAGAGACACATCGATCGAGTATTTGTTCCACAGCTCGAGCACATTAGTCGGGTTACAGAAGCACAGAATAGAGGCGAAGGTCTGACGTAGTTGCTTTGGCATTTGATAGATGTAAGCAATGATCCCACTTTTCATCTGAATTCTGCAAGGGACGGTGAAAAGTTGCTTGCTTGAAAGTGTCATAAATGACGTTGTCAACCATTCGAAGAAACTTAAAGTTTGCAGCAGCAGAAACATGAAGCAACAGCATGCGCAGGTAGAATCTTTCAGCGTCTTTGACATTCAATACGTACATTCTCGCGACTATTTTGTTACATCCTCTCTTTCGCCTTTTCCAGTTATTACGATCGTACACGTAATTGTATGGAATATCAGTGTTCAATAATGTTTGAGCATCAGGATCGATTTGATTTAACTGGAACCATGACACAAGCATCGTTTGTCTTGATCTTGCAGCCTCCTCTTCGTGGCCGTCCTTAAACGTGACGCGTTTCTGGTTTGGGAGATGAACAGACAGTCTCATCACTGCATGCAATCTGTCATGCATGTGTGACCCAAGCAATCGCCACATTGCTTCAGGTGCACTGACATACCGTGCGTCAATGTAGTTTGCAATCTCATTGTATTGGACCTGTCCTGCAGACAAAACCATATTGGCGCAGTCGAATCCTTTGTAAATATATTTATAAATATATTTCACCGCACGCAGAGAGGTGCAAATTTCGACGTTGATGTGCGCGTTATATTTCAGCAGCAGGTAAGATAGGTAGCAAGTACAGGATTGTAAGGGACAACGAATTTGTTATTCATTTCTCTTCTTCGCACAAATGTTGTGTCACTTGGGCATCTACGATACAAAGGGTAGACACTCACATTGTAGTTTCAGTTCGAAATTCTTTGAGAAACATTTTCTTGCATTGGCCCGCTTCCATGCAAGGTGCTTCAGGGTTGTCAATGCCACAGGGACCATGCATTAAGCATTTTGTTACAATTTCATGCAGTCGCAGATTTTCAATCGATGATGGAATCTCAGCACGCACAAATTTATCTATATGCTCAGATGTTGAAAACTTGTCAGCCGCCCGTAGAACAATTAAAATGTGTGCATGTGTGACCGCGCTTTTGAAATTCTATTGTGTACACTTGGGCTATTGATTTTCCCAATGCGCCATGAACTGTCGAATAGTCCATGATCCAAAATCGTCTGCATTCATTCAATTATTTTTTAATTAAATTTTCAAAAATTAATAAAACTTTAAGGAAAACTTTCACATAAATGACATTCGTATCTTTGCAAAGGCAAAATTTTGAACTTTAAGTTGGTATAAAAATATTTTTTGGGATAATTTGCTCCAAAGTTACTGCGGAAAAACGACAAAATTTCAATTAATTACTGATTAATTGGATGCTCAATTAACTTTTTCTCTTTGAAAAGTTCTTATGGATCTCCTCCTTGTCTTAAATAATAAATGTGGAAAGTTTGGTTGAAATCAGTGCAGTGGTTTAGGAGGATATGAGGAACATACCCACACACATATCCACATAGCCACAATGACTTTTATTTATATTAAGATTAATCAATTATGAATATCATTTGCAGCTACCGATTTCTAAATCTGGTACCTTCTTGAAAAACTACAGACTGTACTGTCAAAACTGCCAAAATATTATTTTTTCCGTAAGTTATTTATAATTTTTAAAGAATGTCACAAAATTTAATTAAAAATTACGATTACCAAACCCGGTTGCAAATAAATAAAATGACTTGAATTTTTTAAATATTTTCATTCAACAAGAATGGCAACACTTAAGATAAGAAAAAATTATTTTCTTAGTTTGGAATAAAATATTTTAATTAATAAAAAAATATCTATTTTAATTAATTATCGCGAAACCTTCAATAAACTTCCCATCCGTTTCATATTATTTGTGAGCAAAGTTTGAAGAAAATCCATTCATTGATTTGGATTTCTATATGTACAAACTACTTATGAGTTACATCTTTATTTATATAGATTATTTACAAATTTTCTTAACAACTTTTTCGCATTTTTTGCTGATTTAATTTTGTTTAAATTTTTGATTACTTTGACTCATTATTGAAGATTATCGTCTACATTTTGATAAACCTAAATTATTTTACTTCTACCGAATATTGACAATCCATCACGTGTGTTTAAAGACAGTTTCACTGCTATGTTATAGAGCCAAATGTCGACTAGTGAAAGATAGCATGCATTCGACGACAAAATACAAGAAAAAGAAGAAAATATTAAACTTTCATGAATCTGACAGAAGTTTCGTGAAAATACCAAGATGTTTGAGCATCGACGCTGAGATTAACCAGCGGGAGTGGTCTCCCCTAAACTTTCTCGTATACTTCTCGAAAAAGAAGCTGTTTCCCCCAGAATCCAATGACTATCAGAAAATATTTAGGTAAAGAATCAAATTCCAAGAGATGCGTTCCGATTAAATGCGTACCGATTTCTACTCTTGCTGCCTCAAGGACAAAGTCGCATAATCCTTCCGCGTGAACAGATTGCTACCAGTACGCATGCTCATGAAGAATTGGATGAAAAAAGCGCCAAGCAGGAGTCAATAAATATCGTGCACAGAAGATTGCGTCCAGTACGCATGCGCATGGCGATAGCGGATTCGTTGGAGATGCGATTATACAGACCGACAGAAAGTCAACCTTTCGACGGATTTGGCCCAATACAGACCTACATTCGTGACGATAAAACTGTGTATGAAATTTTATCCATCTAGCTATTCAAGTTTTTGAGTTATAGCGTTCACATGACTGCGGACATACAGTCAGATAGAGTTCCCGTAGACGGATTTTGTCCAAAATTTGATAGAAACCTACAGATTATGTGTAAAGATCACATACTAAATTTCATCCCTGTATTTCTAATAGATTTCGAGCTATCGTGTTCACAGACACACAGACAGACTGAATTCCAAAATTGTGTTTTTCGGACTCAGGAAGGTCTAAAACGTGGAGATCAGTCAAAATCTCGAGTTCGAATTTTTTGACGATTACAATACTTTCTCTTTGTATACTTCGTATACGAGAAAGTAAAAAGAGACTGGGAAATGTCTCTGTTCACTTTAGCTGCTAAGTTAAATGTGCATTTAAAATCGATTGTGAATATGAAAAGCGATTGAAAGCAATGTGTTAAATGTTGTGACTTTTTATATCATGCGAATTATGTGCTTAAAGTGAAAATTCTACGGTGAATTTTCAGTCAGAAAAAATTCTCACGTAAAAAAGAGTAATGTTAAGGATGGTGATGGATACATGTTATTTTGATCATGTGATTTTCATTTGATGCTGTAGTCTTAAAGAGTACGAAAGAAAAGAGATATGATTAGTGATTAGAAATTTCTGTTATTCATATTATTATTATTGTTTCAATTATTCGTCAGGGTTTAAAAAATTAATCATGTGCATCTTACTTTAATATACGTATTAATATAAATTATTTATAAACTGTGAAATAATTTCATATTTTGATCTGCGAGTTAAAATTTTTAAAAAATGAGAATTATGAAAGATTTAAGTCTCATTTGCCCTCGGACAATAAAATGGCATGGAATAACAAAATCTAGGCACTACTAGTCAATCTGGCATGAAAGGTACACGCAAACTCAGATCTTTTGGAAATTCGGAATGCGGATTTCACAACGACTTGCCGCTGTCTCTTCTTAGTCTCTTTCTGCGCATGCGTATGTATTTTATGTCGGAGTGATGAGTGGTGACGAGATTCTGTTATTCCATCACTGTCAGCTACTGTCCTATAGAAACGCAGCTTAACTATTTCAGTTGATGTTTTTGACATTTTAACACACTCTCAATTTATTTCCCAGACATATTGAAATCTTAAAGTAATACGTATATAAAAGCAACACAAACGAAACTAATTCTTTAAAACTCTGATGCATAATCTGTAAGTGAAACTGGCATTCACCAGCCATACTTTTTTTCTACCTTACTCTCGGGGTCGGATTTACACATTTCTACACCCTAGATCAGAGGTTCTCAACCTGTGGTACGCGTACCCCTAGCGGTACGCAAAGGACCAGTTGGGGGTATGCGAAATCAAAGTCGGTAATGGCGGACACAAGAAAATGTAAAAGATTAAAAAAGTTACAGTATTTTGTTTTCCTAAGTTCGTGTGATAAGTGAAAGTTGTGCTAGTCTAAAACCTACGCTCAAAATAAGGAAAAAGAAAGCAAAAGAAAACATTGTAAATGATTGATATTTTGTCTTCACCAGCCCCGATTGTGCACGAATCGCCAGAGTGATCGCAAATGCTGTAGATTCACTACAAGCCAGTGTGGTATGCTTTTTATTTTTGCTGTTCTAGTTAAGGCTTATCGAGAACAATCCGGAATCCTCTCAATGATTCTTGTTTTGACGTTTTTTTTAAAGCATGATTATAAACGCAGGCATCATTAATTGCTCGATCGGGATGCATAATGAATAACGACTGTTCATATAATTCAAGCTTTGTGTTTTACGGGTGCTCAATTTGATTGGTTTGGTTTGTTTGGTGGCACAAAACTGGTGTTTCCAGGCTATGCGTGCTCAATTTGAAGTGCTTATCTTTAGAGTGACTTCAATTCGATATTGTTTGATTTCTCAAAATGGAGAAGTGGTTGAAAACTGGAACTCTTAAGAGGTCGGAATCTAGAACTAAAATTCGAACCACCGATTTGGCAGGTATGAAGATAACTGTGAATCAGCAAGATGATAATCATGAAGTGCAAAGACCGACTGATTGTCCTGTTC
The DNA here is from genome assembly GCA_013235015.1 of Araneus ventricosus. Lineage (NCBI taxonomy): Eukaryota > Metazoa > Arthropoda > Arachnida > Araneae > Araneidae > Araneus > Araneus ventricosus. The sequence goes on from BGPR01002050.1 coordinate 174,834, forward strand.
AGGTAAGAAAAATTGATTTTGTTAAAAATAACTCAAAACATCAGTGCAGCGATTCTCAACTTGTGGGGCGCGCCCTCTAGGGGGGCTTGATAACACTAAATGGGGAACGCGAGTATATCGAAGAGAAAATATTATTGAAAAAATTAATTAATTAACTGAAAGGAAATTAAAACAAAATACATTCTGACATAATAAAAAACAAAATACGCATTCACACTGATATAATGCACTTATAAACAGGATTGCATCAGTACTGCACAATGATAATAATTAACTTTTCAATACTAAATAAAAAATGCATTGTTAGTAATTAAAAATGCATTATTATTGTATAATTTTTTTATCGTGTGAGGGGGGAGCGGCGAAAATTATGGTTGAAAATCGGATAGCAAATACTGAAAGGTTGAGAAACACTGCATCAGTGCGCCTCCGAAGAAAAGAAAATATTCTAACGAATAATTAAAATATGGATTTTCAGTCACGTATGATGAAGATTGTCCAAAACCACTCTGCGTTGTTTGTGGAGAGATATTGTCAAATGGCAGCATGAAACCGTCTTTACAAATGCGCCATTTAGCGGCTAATTCAACTAACATCCGACAACAGTCTACATACTACGTTACATCTGCACACAGAAGTAAGATGGCTTTCGCGTGGAAATGTATTCATAAGATTGTTTGAACTGAGACACGAAGTTCATATGTTTTTTGAAGACCGTCCTTTTACGTTGAGCTCTAAATTTTATGAAAGTGAATGGTTGCAGCAGCTTGCGTACTTATCTGACATATTTTCAGAAATAAATAAGCTTAATTTAGGATTGCAGAACCAATCCATAACCATTTTTAAGGTAACTGACAAAATCGAGTCTATGATTAAGAAGGTGGATTTTTGGGTATCCTGTATTTAAAAAAAACCAGTATGAAGTTTTTGAGACACTTTACAGCTTTTTATCTGAGAACAAACTTAAATTAACAAAACAAGTAAAAACTAGTATAATTTCACATTTAAAAGGACTTAAGTTGTCATTCAGACAATATTTTCCGAACCGCAGTGACGCAGATATGTGGATTTTAAATCTATTCAACGAAGCGGTTTTTTTTCAAAAAGCTGAAAAATTATAAATTTCCGAAAAAGAAAAATTAATTGAACTTTCCACTGATTCTTCATTAGAATCTGAATTTTAAAAAAGAAATTTGATTAACTTCTGGGTAGCAGTGAAAGAAGAATACCTAGAACTCGGTTTTAAAGCAATAAAATATTTAATACCTTTCACGAACACAGAACTTGTGGAAAGAGCATTCTCGTCTTATACATATATTAAGAATAAACATCGAAATAAGCAGCTCCAGACATGATATTATATCTTTCTTCATTTGAACCCGATTTTATAAAACTCAGCTCCATGAAACAAGCTCAAGGATGGCATTGAAATTTTAATGCACTTGAATAACTGATTATTACGAAGTGCAATTTTTATCTAAGTGAATGTGAAATTATTACAATACCGTTTTTATTTGTTTTGGCGTTTAACTAATAATATTTTAAAATTGGAATAAAATATAAAATCAAAAATAAGTCCTGCAAATGCCATTAATTCGCAATATTTGACTCTTAAGCTTACCTAAATCCTTAATATTATTGATAAAAACTTCTTTACATAGACGGATGATTCGGGGGAGGGATATGACAGCAGGGGGGTACGCGAAAATGAAAAGACTAATCAAGGGGTACGCGAGAGAAAAAAGGTTGAGAGCCCCTGCCCTAGATCAAAGTACATTCTGTGCCCCCTTTCAAAAAAGTTATTATATAATTTTCAATTTAACATACAATCGCTTATTTTTGAAACTTATAGGTACTTTATACAATCTTTATAATCTTTGAACCATATTTAATTTTTAATTCATAATTAAACAACTTGTGAAATAGCATAACATTAACACTTCCAAAACTACTCCATCGAATTGACATCAGCTGAAATACCTACTAGAACTTTTTCTTTCTTGTTTTTGTCCGTGAATAGGCTTGAAGAGTCATTGGATGGGGAAGATCTTATTAAATCTATTACAATGCAAAAAAGTGCAAGGCTAAGAGACGATAAGATCCACAGAAGACTAAAATGTATCGCTCAATATATTTAATGCAACCACTATAAATTTAAAAAGCATCAATTGATATGGGCTTCCAAAAATAATATTGCAAAATTTGTAAATATTTGGTTGTTATTTCTTTCGTATATGCGAGTCCCCCTTACGGTTGCGCCCTAGGCCATGGCCTAGGTTGGCCCTATGGGAAATTTGGCCCTGCTTACTCTATCACACTATTAAATCGGATAAAAAGCAATTGATCAAAATAGGCTATAATATGACAAATTCGAAATATTATTCTTTTAAAAAAATTCTAACATTCCCCAAAGAGTTGTTACTCACCAAGTAAAGTAACAGACACAATCTTTCAACGAATCTTAAACTGGCAGAGGTTTATTTCAGCTGTTACCAGAAACATCGTCTCAACGAATCGTCTCAAATTGTTTTGCTTAAGGATTTGTATGGTACACGTGTCTCAGGATGATATGGAATCTTTCTGTAAGCATGTCTATGGCTATTTTTAGAAACGTAAATGCCGATTCAGAAGTTTAATGACGAAGAAAAGAACTGTAAGTCGTAAACAAGCTCAAAAAAGATGGCGCAGAAAGACTAATGGCAAATAAAGGATTATGAATGTGGGCAGCCGAAAACTTTCGGAAAAGGTAGTGGGAAAATTAAGCTTGTCCCAGAGGATTTCGAAAGGCAACAAACCAGAAAAGGCAGAAAAACTGGAGTACAAAAATTGTCACTTATAGAAAATAATCTTGGAACGTAAAATGCTGAATATTTTGTTCGCTGTGACAGTTAATTCCTACTGCGATGTCACTAAAAAACTTTTGGGGTGGCACAAGTTGAAAATTTTAGAAATTTCTTTTGTATTGTATTATCGTTAGTATGGACGAATTTTCTAGTCTGTTTATTTTGGATTCACAGAACTTCCGTACCCAGGATCCACTTCCGTTTACCGGTAACCCTCCGATTTAAGCAATTGCCAAATCAATTTGGATACTGTATCAAAATTTAACAGCCAGTGATTATCTAATTCGTTTGATTAAAAATTTAACCACCTAACAAGCCTTAGAAGTCGCCAAAAAGAGCGATAGCGAACAATCCACAAAATGAGGCTCTTATATTAAGTAAACATTGAGAGCTACATCAAATTTAATATTTTCAAAGTAGTTTTTAAAGTCCTTTCCTTCTGACAGACTAGAGGACATCAGCGTAAGAAATATTTACACATCCACTCTTTTTTTAGTGTATCCTCCATGTAGTAAATAAAATATTACATATTACATCTTAGGAACTTTAAAAGGAAAACTCTCATAAATAAAATTCACTGATAATGGTTAATCAATAAATCTAAAATCAGATTTCGCACTGTTTCTTTGTTGCTTTATTTTTTCAAAGAAAATCGAAGTGAAACGTCCAGGAAGTTAGGTTTTACAGCAAATATCCTAGCCTTTATATGAATTTATTTTTTAAACTAAGTTTGCTTTCGAAACGATAGTGGGGTTTTTTTTCTTCTTTTTTTAAGAAACTTTTTTAATTTGTCTATTTCCCATCTCTGCCTGTTTTTCACTTAACGTTTTTCAGTTTCAGAATTCACCTCAAGGTAACAAAGGCTTCTCAATTCTATACAGAGAAAATTCCTTCTCAACATCACTGGAACGATTCTACCACCCCAGCAGCAGCTCTACAATTGATCGAAGGCATTACTCTCCTACATATCAAAACTCAAATGGAGTCTATTTTCGTTAGAGAAGGTCGCCTTCGCAGGGATTGCTATTGGGAAGGCTCAAGCTTTTTATATCAAGATTTTAAACAACCAAATCCTCCTCTTATCGTTCATCCAGCTAATTTTGATTTAGATGATAGGGTCTCAATAGTTTCTGACCCGCATCCCCCAGCTGAGGCTATTTACAGAGACGGTTCACATCTAGAAGGTGAAACAGGTTGAACTTTCTGTGTCATTCAAATTCATCAGTGGACGGCAAAACTAAGTCCACATAATACCGTATTTCAAGCTGAAACCTTAGCAATAAAAGAGGCTATAAATTGGACTAATTCTAAGGGAATATCAATATGGAGTGACAGATTTATGTTGACAATCTCAGAGCAATTTCTTCCTTCAAAAGTTCTAAACCACTACTCCAAGAAACACAACAAGCCCTCCTTCTGAACCCATCGATGCAACTTAACTGGATTAAGGCGCATATTGGTTTCCTCGGTAACGATGCAGCTGACAACCTAGCCAAACAAGCTAATAAAGAAGGGACTCACCTCCATCTTCAGGCCCCGAAATGTCATCTGAAAAAATGCTTAGGAACCTCTCTCTCAATAAATGGCGACAATACTGTGATTCTGGCGACACTGGGAGAGCAATTTTTAATATACTCCCTAAAGTCACTCTAACCCCAGCTTCATGGTCAAGAGAATCCTTCGCTACAGGCCATGATCCTTTTCCCAGCTATCTCTATAGATCCCGGCATCATCATTCAGATATCTGCGCATGTGGGGAAAAGGGAGACCCTCTCCACTACGCAACTTCTTGTCACATGACGTTATCTTATCATTTTACAAAACCAAGTGCCAAAAATAATCAACTTTGGTGGGAAAGCGTACTTTCAAATAAATTATCAAGAATAAATATAGCTAAACTCATATCTTTCTTCACTGAAAATGAGAACGTCGTATAACAGCCACCGGATGCAACCATTTTATCCGACTCTGACCCAGATTTCTCTCCTTCACCAAGACCTCAAACTTATGGACTAAGACCCTCCGGAGGTTCAATACCTAGGAACCTAATTAGTCCTCTACAAGTATATAGATGCAGCGAACTTTTGGGACCTGTCTTAAAATTGTTTTTGCTTCGCGAGCCTTTCTTTTCATATGTAAACACACATTTTTCATCGTTTTTGCAATTTTCACATGTTTTCCTCGATGTTAAAACACTATATGTAACCCTTTTCTGCTTCTTCTTTTTTTTGTTCAATAAATTTTAGACGGACACTGATCCAAACTGCAAACCGGAGATTTTTATCTCTGGAGTCAGGAGTACGTCGTAATGTAAAGTAAACTAAAGTTTCAGAATTCTATAATTGAAATATTTCTCTACATTAAGAAAACACGCTAAAAAATTAAAAGATATAACTAATTGATATCATACTAAAATTGCTTAAATTTAATGTGCCGAACTAACACTAGAAGCATTGCAATTTCTTATTCGAGCTGAAAGAAATATTTTATCATCAATACGATTATATTCATTTTATTATGATAAAGCACTCAACAGATTACATTTGAAACTCCACTTTATAATGAGCCTTACTACAACTGGAATTTTAATATCACCTTTTGATTCCGCTGAACTCTGAAATATATAAGCGGACGATACGATCTGGAAAACATGTTGACTATTCACAGGGAAAAGTGGGAATTCGATCCGGTTTCGTGTTCAAGGTCATAGAAGGCAAGATGTTTGAAAAATGATCGATTTTTAAGGCGCTCTGCTCTGAACTTTTGGAATAAACCCTGGATTTTGGTACTGAAGAAGTTTGATGGGCGAATCGCTCGATTTCAACTGTTTAAGTGCCTATACGGAGAGCAATAAATGCTATGATAAATTTAATAGGTTTATATCCCTATTCCGGGACACTTTTCGGGTTTTAAAACTCTTTACGTTCACATTTCCCCTCCCCCATGTTTATTATTGAAGTACTATAGGGTTGCCATGTTTATATTTTTTCCTACATCAGGCCAAAAAAATGACTTGCTTATCATTCAATTTATTATATGCATGCACTGAACAGAACATTGAAGAGGTTGAAAAACAAAAAGAATGCGAAATTTCAATTATTTGCTAAGTAACCATTTGTGTTTGTTAATTAAAGTAAAAGAATTTAAATGGAGGGAATTATACAGTAATAACCTCGGTAATCCGAACCCCGGGAATCCGAAATTTCGGATAATTCAAACATCTTTTTTTTTTTATTTTCTGAAAAAAAATTATTAAAAAATGAAGGAATATAAAAATTACGGATCAGAAACAAAGCTTATGTTCAGATCTGGATTATTAAATAGGCAAAGAAGGCAACTGTCTATAGGTCCCGCAACTTTAAAGGGCCCGTGGCCTTAAGATTTTTTTTGCAGTATCTTTTCAGGATTATCTAATCTTATTCTCTCATTTGATTTACTAGGGCCATGCTCTTAAACATATTCAAATTAAAATCAACTATCGTTTAAATTTCAAAACATTATTCTCGGGATTTTTTTTCGTGCTATTAAAGTCGACTGCAGATCGGTGTGGTCTTATATTTTTTTATTTTTCAGATGGATGACTGACTCACAAGTCAACAGCCCTAGCAAACTTTGTATTTGAGTATTTAGAATACTTTAAAAACATTTTGAAAATTTTTTGGTATTTTGTTTAAACTTTTAATTTTTTTTTTATACGTGAGATGATGAAACCACTGCTGCAAGTATCCTTTACGCTCGCATCTTGACAAATGAAGTGAGAAGAGAGCTCATGCATGTGTGTTGACAACAGATGTTATAAGAATCACTAGTTTTCTGTTTACAACAAAAAGCTGTCATCATATGATTTAAACACAAAAGATAAAAGCAAATGTTTACAACGCTCGTTGTAAACATGCCTTATGAATGAATAGAACACTTTAATTAGTAAAAGCAAAATAAATGTCTTTTTGGCGTAAGGTACTAAACCTTCTTGACGATGCGATGTTGCACCAGCGCCGCATACTCTATGAGCTCTATTCCGTCTCAAACCTCTCCATTCCACAGAGGCTTGGACTCGGGCGGTTTCGCGTGCCTGAGTGCATTTTGCGGGAGAAAACTAGTTCCGTTCTTTGTTGACAATTAATCGCTCATATTCGGGTGACGTTCTTCTGGAAATTCGGTAAAGAAAGGGGGGGATTCTCTTCTTGTTTCGTGTACGAAAATTTACTTCAATTTTTGAGGATCTGGAATTCTTAATCTAGCCGGGTTCAGAGAGATAAACATCGCGTCAGCCGGTGTAGCGGCAGCGTACTGTTCAACTTAGTGTTGTCTGCATGTGATAGAGCAAGATCTGTCGAGAATATGAGCGTTTGATTCATAAAACGCAACAAAGTTACTTAAAATTTGTTCGGAAAATTCGCTATGCCTATTGTCGAGATAAAAGTGCATTGTTCGTATGCGATAAGTTTCTAAATATCAAATTAGATAAGTTAATTGGTGAAACAAGATTTCTGAAGAAAGTAGCAACCAAGATGTTAAATATATTTTTTACTACTTTTAGCAAAGAATATTCTACATTTTCCATTGACTTTCATTGTCATATGGCACTTTCCCTTTATTTGCTCGATTCCTTTCTGTAGTCTGATTTGTAGCCCTACATCTGTTCCTTTCGTGTTCTTTTACATTTCAGACTACACTTATACTTCTTTTTTTTCAAGACAAAGTTCTAAGAACTTACGTAAATATTTCATGTCCCTTTTAAGTATTTTATTTCCCAATATTACCGATGCACATTCGGCAATCGATTGTACTGTAATGATGATATTATGACCTAATAATGATATTATGGCCTAGCAGCTGCATATATATGCAGCTGCCTTGCGTTCTTGTAGCGTAACAAAATGTGATCGCGATTTTGAAAACTTCTCGTTGCGTATTCACAAAAAGACATTGTTTTTTGTTACCTGTTTTGAATCTAACCTCCTTTGTAAATCGTTTAGGATTTTCTGAATAGACATCAGTTTTAATGTTATCGATCTTAATGTTATCTATCGTCTCGATTTTCTGCCTTGAGAGTGAATCAGAAGGTACCCTTTCTATCCGTTGTAGTAAGAGGTTTATCTTAGGCTTCCTCATATTCCAAGGCATAGTGAGAATGCACTTTGCGGCGTAGAAATGTTGTGTTTATACTTCCGCAGCTGCAAAAGTTATTGCTGATCACCGGCAGGAAGAGATGACCATCATGGTGCATGAATCCTATTGTGAATTTTCTGCCTTGAGAGTGAATCAGAAGCTACCCTTTTTATCCTTTGTAGTAAGAGGTTTTTCTTAGGCTTCCTCATATGCCAAGGCATAGTGAGAATGCAATCGGTGGCGTAGCAATGTTGTGCTTATACCTCCGCAGCTGCAGAAGTTATTGCTGATGAGTTCGAACCTATGGAAAGGTTTTCTCATTGGAGATTTTGAGGTAAGAAATTTTGTTAGCATGATCCCTCTTGTTAGTATCAAGAATCACCGATTGGTGGCATTTCATTTCCTTGGAAACATTCATGAGCGGAACTGTTGGCTGGTTCACATACTAGACACTGTGTCATGAGGTTTTTCTCTTTCCTAGATAAAGATTTCGATAACTGCATCAATCCATTCGACAACTCACATGCCATCTGTAAGGATATGTACATTTCAGGAGTAACGACCTCACGGTAAATTCATGCATCAATTCTTTGCTTTTTAAACATTTTTATTTAACTTGACTCGTTTTGTGTTTGTAAACATGGAATTTTGTTATCTTTTTTCACTCGTTTCCTGATGTGTTAGTTTTGGGATTCTCTACATATTGTGTTCTCGATGAAATTACGCTATTTCAGTATTTTCAGAACTCAATTATCAGTTAATCAATTAATTTAATTAAATACGTGCAACCTGATAATGAATTTGAGAAACTTTCAGGATTCCTTAATATTTATAGTATTGAATTACATAATTAAACACTAAAAGGAAAAAATAATTAAAATAAAAAATCTTCCTTTTAGAGCAGAGGCTCACAACCTGTGGTACGCGTACCCCTGGGGGTACGCTAAATCAAAGTTGGTAATGGCGGAAACAAGAAAACATAAGGAATTAAAAAAGTTACAGAATTTTGTTTCCCCAACTTAATGCTTGCTGTTTAATAATTAAACCACTTGAAAAGTTGATTATTATAGAGCGTAATTTTTAGCCCTCCTTATAAATTAATGCGAAATTCTTACGGTACTGATTTCATTTGTTTTGGCGTTGAGCTAATACTATTATAAAAATGCAATAAAATGTAAAATAAACAATAATTCCAGCAAATGTTATTAATTCGAGTCATTTGACTCTTAAGCTAACATAAGCCCTTGACATTATTGATAAAACTTTCTTTGCATAGATGGATGATTGGTGGAGGGGGGGAGGATATGACATTAGGGGTACGCGAAAATATAAAGATTAATCAAGGGGTACGCGAGGGAATAAAGGTTGGGAACCTCTGTTTTAGAGCACTAATAAAAGCATGTTGTTAAAAACTTTTTCATCAAATTTATTTATCATCTAATTCCAAATTTATGAGGGCGAATTTTTTGACGATATCAATACTTTTTCTCTGTATACTTCTTACACGAGAGAATAAAAATGATCTATAGATATATATTTGTACTAGTCTCTTTCGGCGACCAGTTGGTTCGCCCGCTTAAATTAGTTTTTATTTTTGCATTTTATATTTATTATAGCATTCCCCGTCGCGGTTTCAGCCGCGATAACTCAGGAAGGGTGAACAAAAAAGTGAATATTTTATTGTACTTTGCAGATAGTAAAATATAAACAAACGTAAATTTTAAAATGCCGGTAACACAATTTTGTATGATGCATCACAGCTAACGAAACTTAAAAACTGCGTTTCAAATAACTCTCACTCAATTCATCTATCACTCATCGGTAGAATTATTAACGCTGAATATTGTCGCAAAAGCCGAACATGCTGGACGCCCCGTGTGAACCAGTGGGTGCCAGATTGGGTGAAAAAAGTGAGGCGGCAAAAAATTTATGGACATCTAAAAGACCCGGAAGTGTAGGAGATAGACAATAAAATTAAAAAATTAGTTAGTTTTCCAGAACTCGATTACTTTTTTGTAATTCCTAGTTTCACGCAGCTAAAATGAAATAAAAATTTAATTCTTCCCTAAATAAGTAGGGGTCGACTGATCCTCCTCGCCCCCACTCGCCGCCACTGGTGTGAACTATGACTGAGCAGCATTTCTCCCTTGATTGTAACCCGTCACTTACCATCCCCTCTCCCCATTGCTATAAATAGAACCGTGACCTTGAGGAACCGTGAGCTAGGCAGTTGCTCCGTCCCGTTTTGCCGCTGAAAAGTGTATTTGAAAACACTTCCAAAGATTAATTAAAATTATACAGAACGTCGCATTGAAATAAAATCGGTGGTATTGAAAACCTAATTTTTTTTAACTTTAAGATGATGTTAAAATGAATTTTGAGCGACAATATGCTCCGAAGTTATTGCGGAAAAATTACAATATCCAAAAATTTGAAAGCGTTTTCATGCCTTACAGTTTTTAAATGGCAGGAAAGCATGAGAATAAATGCTTGAAGAAAGCACGAAAATCATTTCAGTGTACGTCACGCACAATAAAAACAAACCTGAAATCAAATATCTTTTGCCACGCTTTATAAAAATATACTTTGAAGCAGGTGTGATAAAATATTTCAGCAATGCAATGAGTACTAAAGTGAAAATTCCGCTTTGGAATTAATTTCCCAAGAAAACAATTTTTATTATCACAACCGTAACAATTGCAAAAGCGCGTGAATAAAAGATTTGCTGAAAGAATGAGATGGTTTGAATTTTATTTACAACAATAAAAACATTGTTACAATTCATGTTTTAAAACATTTTGAAACATTAATTAAAATTGAACAAAATGTTGCATAGAAATAAAATCGGTGTCATTGAAAAGCTAATTTTTTTATCTTTAAGATGATGTAAAAAATGGTTTTTGTGCGACAATGGGATCCGAAGTTATTCCGGAAAAACTTTAAAATTTTAGGTAATTTTTAATTAATTAAAATTTTAATTACAATTTCGAAAAATCCTTTCTTAATGAGCACCTACTACTCAAGAAGCAACTGCCCGCCAAATTTCAAGTTTCTAGGCCTCTTGGCTTGGGAGATTTAGTGATCAATGAGTCAGTGAATCATGATATTTTCCTTTTATATATAAAGATAAATCCACTGCCATTTTAAATCTGAATGATTTGTGCCACAACGATTATACTTGAATATTTGGTGTTCGTCCAAAAAATATTTAGGCATATGTTTCAAAAGAGCATCAGAGGTATTGAATTCTATCTGTAACGGTCATGAAAAGCATTTCAAAATAAATGACGTTTCCCCTATAGTGACTTAAATACAGATTTCTAACTCGTGCATTTTCAAGATATTTAGAAAACAGGTAAAAAGGGAGATATATAGTTCTGTTACAGAAAAGATAGATTAAGTTTTGGATTTCTTAGGATCTTTTTAAGAAAGAAAAGAAATAATAAAAAATTAAACAATATCATTTGTCATGTATCATTTCTGCAAGTGACTCCCATCAGTGGCGTAACTAGGGTGTGGCAAGTAGAGCACGTGCCAGGGGCGCAATCACAAGGAGGCGCAAAATTAAGAAATCAATTGCTTGCATTTAAAGAAAAGCAGGTTCTTTTAAAGCTCTTATTCCCAAGAATCTAAAAAATTTAAATGGTTTCAACAAAGTGTGGGAAAATCATAAGAATGCAATCTCTTTTATAACCCAGAAGCCTCAAGCTCCTACAAAGTAACAAATAATATTATGTTTCAGGGATTTGCTGACCAAAACCCTCATCGGGAAATTAAAAGCTCGTTTTGAGCTCCCACCCTAACAAGACACAAATTTGTGTCTCGGTGGGGTGGGGGGAGATGAGGGAAGATAGTTAGGAATCCAATATCATCGAAAGGTTTCTTATGGTTTCTAACGGGATACCTGATTCATACTGGTTGGACATCGGTTTCTTCGGATGTTGTTGATCAATGGTTAGCAAAAATGTGTCATTCCTATTTTCAGTCAGCAATTAGCGTGAGTGGAAAACGCAAAAAATACATCCATTTTTTGACGTAATTTAAAAATATTCCAGAAGATGTAAGTTCATTCTATTACTTAGCTATCTTTACATTGTTTTCAGAACTGAATATTTGTATAATTTGTAAGCTGAAAATGAGATTGTTTATCAGTGGCGCAGCAAATGTAAGTGGAGCCCGGGGCATATCATGATTATTTCGCTGCAAGCCCGGTGGTGCCCGGGACATGGCGTTACTTTTTCGCCCCTTCATTGCATTTGATCTTAAAAATTGGAATAAATGCATTAGTGTCTTGTCTCCATGGTGCACCCTAAGACTGGCGCCCGGGGCATGTATAATAGGGTGAATCGAGAAGTAAAGGAAAAAATTGGGGGGATTACTTTTGGAGCGGGGAAAGTTGTGTCTTAAGTATATTAGTTTATATAATTAATTTTATTAAAATCCATTTATATCTTCAGGTGCCCCAAAAATAGTTAAAAATTACATTTTTTGGAAATTTATATAAAAAAAAAATATTTTCAAAATTCCCTTTAGCGTTGGATAAGAAAGTCTTGTTTTGGGTATTTTAGTTTACATCTTTTTTATCATTATTCAAATTCATTCATATCTTCTGGTGGCTCAAGCGCCTCAAAGATAATTAAAAATAGACATTTTTACGATTTTGACTCATTCAAACAACAAGGGAGGGAGGAATAAAAGAACGTTTTGGCCAAAGTTTCCTCTGTAGCGATGTATTTTTGTTCAGAAAAGTCGAGATTGTGGCTTAGTTTATCTTTGTCTTCAAAATAAAGTAAAATTGTGTTATACTGCAAAATATAAAAAAGAAGAAACGGTAGTTATGGGTTCCTGAATAATATTATATAAACAAAAATAATTTTATTCATTTAATAATAAAATAATTTTTTAAAAAATAAATAATTTTTCATTCTCTCCAATACGTTTTTCCCTGTAAAATCGTTTCTTTAACGCATTTTTTATATTAATTTTTAATTCAAAATTTGCATAAAAATCAGGGAGGTTGCCAGTATTGAAGTGCCTTGGGGCACCGGAAGAAATTAAACAAACTTGAAATAATTTTGCATATAGGCGTGCTAGTACACTTAATAGACAACTATTGCACCCTAAGCCGATTATTCTATCCACACTTTGAATTTTCGATCCTCCCTAATGTATACCCCCATTGCCCCCGGGTCACTACACCACTGGTGTTTATTTTAAATTTTATTTCGCAAACCCGGATGCAGTTGTTCTACCAAAAAAAAATACTGAAAGAGAGAGAAAGGACAAGACAATGCAGGTAAAAATTATCAGTCCGTATTGGCATTGAAATAAAGATAAATGAAAGCGATTTCTGTAATAATTATCGAGAACAATTACATTTAGTTCCTGCCCTAATGTGTCTATATATGTAATACTGTCTATGGACAAAAAAGTAATATAAATAATTTTTTCATTATTATTCGTACGCATATAATTTCTTTCAATGGATTAAGAAATTTATATTATTTTTATATAATTTTTCAAGTACGCGAGTCAAGTACTTTTATCTATATTTTTCTAATATAGCCAAAGTTTCTTACAAACAACTTTCAATTTCTTACTTGGGCCACATTAGGATTCAGCCATATTAGGTCATATAAACTCAAAAATGTTTTAGATATTATTTTTAAGTCTATTTACACTTTGAATCTTTTCACTCCCCAGTACAAAGTCTCCGAAAAGAAAATGATGATCAAATTTCAAAAGTAATACGGGGCGCAGTTTTGGAATTTGCCATGGGCGCCATTTTATGTACGTATGCCACTGGCTTCCATCAAAATGATTTTAAAAGAAGTCTTTGAATTTTAAGTATTTATTAAAGACCTTTCATTGGTGTTTTAACAGGATGACTTTTTTCAATACTGTTGTATAATATCAACAATACTTACAATATGTACTACTTTATCTATATCCATCATTATTTTTTAATTTGAATAATATAATTATTTAATATTCACAAAATTTATTACCGTTTTCTAAATCCATCTCTCATCAATTTTACTTCTGATTTAAGACAACATTAGACAGTTTACCATTTAAGGACAATGACATCTTACTTGCAAAAATAGTAATTTCATTTCACACGCCCCCGTAATCTTGAGATATAATTAATAGTTAATATTTAAAAACAATTTCAATTAATGCAGAGACACTTTTGTATTTATATAAAAAAATAACTCATGTCATCTTCGTTCGAAATGTTTCGTTGAATTTTTCCGCTTAAATGTGTTTAACTGGAGTTGTTATTTATCATAATAATTCATTAACTTTTTTTCCCACACTCATTTTGTACTTGGTTGGAGTAAACAACTTTTCTCAAATACATGGTATCGAAAACGTTTTTTGCAGTAGGGTAGAAAATGTTTCAAGACGCCCTCATATGGGTTGTTAACCTTGCATTACATTATTTGTGCAACCACATTAGTGAAAAATCTTTAAATGTTTCTAAGAAATACGGGGGAATGAATTAAAAATTAGTTTTGAACTTTAATTTTTATTTAAAATCATTTATTTAAAAAATCGCAATTGCTTTATTAAAAATACTTTTTTACTTTAATTATTATAATTATGTTCGGTGTAAGATGCATTAAATAAATTATTTTATTAATTAATAATTAAATAATTCAAAATTGATATTGAAGAGACAAAAATGGAGATGATGTACATATATGTGACTTCTCAAAGGAGAGTTTTTTATTCATTCAATACCGGAGAGCCGATTCAACCTTTTGGTTTTAAAAAAACTTGACTCAATAATGGTTAATGAACTTGTTTCGCTATATCAATGTAGAACTACAGAAAAGGTCAATGATTTCATTTGACACCGCTTGAGATATAAATAGTAGTTTCCTCTTCTATGATCTCGCCATAGATTTACAGAAATCAGGAAGTGTTTTTTTAGGCAGTAATGAATTGTTTGGTAGGACATTATACTCCAGAATACCCAAAAGTGCAGAGCTTGAGCAATTTTCCAAGAAGAAAAGAAACCTTTTTACTTGCTCGTATACAAAAACACGAACGGATACATGTGAAATGTATTCTAATCGACGAAAATTTGACCTCGAGATTTCGAAGAATTTTTTCCTTGGTCTGGAAAAAAGAGTGCCTATGTGTTGAACTGTCCGTAAGGATGTGAGCACTTTTAACTCAAAAATTAACTTATCTGGATGGGTGAAACTTGGTATGTGATTCTCACACAAAAATAGTAGATGAGTGTTGGTTTAGTTTTAGCTATATTAACGTCCCGTCTTGAAGCAACAAGAGCGCTATTTTGGGACGAACCTCGTACTTTTGAACCGCGGTCAGATGAAAAGACAACACCTGAGCTAGCACCCCTTTCAAACTTCCGTACCACTCTAGAGGGAGGATAGTTAGCCCCCTACGTATGATTTAGGGTGCGACAAGCCCAATACACGATGGATCTTCAGTGTAATCGGATTTCGAACCTGAAATCCTGGCTCCGAAGCCGACATCTTACCACTAGACCACCGAGGCCGACACCTTACCACTAGGCCACCGCGGCCTCAAAGATGATTATTTGACTCTGAACCAAATTATTCAACGATAAGTTACTTTTCTTACATGCTTACTTTATTTTCTTCATTTAGCATGGACGAGTTTTCTGGGGTTTTTTATTTGTGGTAATTTAGGACATCCGGTGTAATGCTTCGTCAATGTGAATCTTGAAAATTTCAACACTCTCTTTGAAACTGTTGATTTATGTGTTAAGTAGGGTTTTTTAATGTTATGGCTTAAGGATACTTTGAAAATATTAAATTTGAGGTTTAGGTTTAGTAGAAAGGTATGTTTGAGACGTATGCTTGCTATGAAGCCGCTTTGTCTCTAATTGAGGATAAAAAAAATTTGAGAAGTAACTCTCGAATTGAGGACTATACATGCGAATCGGCCTCACCGCTCACTCTCCTAAAAAAATTAAATTTGATGTCCCTATTGCTGTAGCTCAATGTTTACTTAAAATAAGAGCCTCATTTCGTGGAATGGCTGCCATAATTGTTCGTTATAGCTCTTTTTGGCGACTTCTAAGGCTTGTTTGGCGGTTAAATTTTTAACCAAACGATTTAGATAATCACTGGCTGTTAAATTTTGATACAGTATTCCAAATGTATTTGGCAGTTTCTAAAGCCGGCCATTCACTTGAAGTATAGCCATTCCATTTGTCCTAAGCCCGGTTTTTTTCCACCCATTTTAAACGAAAAATACAGGCACGGCATTCACTTGTATTTAAAAGGACGCTGAACGAAGGTAGGGGGAGCGATCTTCTTTCCCTCTCTGCAGCTACTTGTGAATCGCTCTTCGATTTTCCCCAGTCACCAGATTTTAATTTATGCTACCCTCGAAGCGAGGCTTCAATCTAACCAAGGCATTGTTCTTTTCGCTAGCCTCTTTCAGGGTGCCTCTGATTTTTCGTTCCGATTTCAGTCCAGAAGGAATTCCAACCATTTGGCTCATTACCATAGATTTTTATCGCTTTTTCCTTCTCGCGTTCCAAAATATACAGTTTGTCTGTGAAGTGAATGGCCGGCTTCACATCGGAGGGTTACCGGAGAACGGAAGTGGATCCTGGTACGGAAGTTCTGTAAATCCAAAATAAACAAAACAAAAAACTCGTCCATAAAGATACAAACATAGGAAAAAAGACGAGAAAGAAAATCACCATATTTGTAAAGATTATTTTAACTTAGCAGTTATCATTGATATTGTATGACAATTTTATATACATTCTGATTTATTGCGTTTATTTGCCTACTCTTAATTATTAGTTTTATTTAAGGATGTGAAAGGCCACTAAGGTAGAGGAAAAAATTATGCATTTTTAGTTATTGCGGTTAGTTATACGCGTGTTGCCATTCCCTAACCCCAGTGAAAATAATAATTGCATTTATTTGTGCTTACATTATTGCGGCTACAATTAAAATCGACTTTTCAAGAATATTAAGGAATTCATAGGAGCTCGGTAATTAAATTGGAGCCAATGAATAGATAATTTCGGGAAATTTAAGATGACGCAAAAAATAAAAACAATTATCCTCTTATAATGTTTTCCCAAGTCATGCATAGAAAGCATCTAACTTATGAAATCAAACAACAGTAGTCATAATGACATACTTTCTGTGTGAAGCTAGGTTACGATATTTTGAGGAAGATTTTTTTTTTCCACACGATATCAGTCAAAAGTGTTGGTTGTTAATACTTTCAGAAGGCTTACGCTTTTGATACACACAGATGCTATCTCATTCTTATGTAGAAATGTGTACATGAAGCCTAGGAGAACATTTCCTTTCCTTAAATTTTTTATTTTATTTTAAGCTTATGCACCATTATTTTTTACATTATTATTTATTATTATTATTTTTTATGCACAGAGGAAGCGTTTTTGACTAACTGATATATCTATTTCTTATGTAGGAAATTGTGACAAAAAGCCCTAAGGAAAATTTCCTTTCCTTAAATTTTATTTCTATTTTAGCTTATGCACCATTATTTACATTATTATTTATTATTATTATTTACATTATGCACCAGAGGAAGCGTTTGTTGACCACACATAGATTAATATCCTACATTCCTTATGTAGAAATGTACAGAAAGCAAGGAGAATTTCCTCATTAAATTTTTATTTTTTACTTTGTTCACATTATTTATCATTATTATTTTTATTTGTTATTATTACATTATACACCAGAGGAAGCGTTTCTACCACACAGATATATCTTCATTCTTATGTAGAAATGTACACGAAGCCTAAAGGAGAACATTTCCTCCTTAAATTTTATTTTATTTGCTTATGACCATTATAATTATTTTTATTATTGTTATTATTATACATTATGCACCAGAGGTGGCTGTTTTTGACCACACAGATATATCTCCATTCTTATGTAGAAATGTAAGAGTCCTAAAGGAGAACATTTCCCTTTCGTAAATTTTTATTTTATTAGCTTATGCACCATTATTTTACATTATTATTTATTATTATTAATTTTACATTGATGTGCACCAGAGGGTAGCTTGTACCACACAGATATATCTCATTCTTATGTGTGAAATGTAAGAAAGCCTAAAGGAGAACACATTTCCTTTTAAATTTTTATTATTTTAGCTTATGCAACATTATTTTACATTATTATTGTTATTATTATTTTACATGTTATGACAGCCAGAGGAAGTCGTTTTACTACACAGATATTCTCATTCTTATGTAAGAATGTACATGAAACCTAGGAGAACATTTCTTTCTATAGAAATTTTTATTTTATTTTAGCTTATGCACCATTGAATATTTAATTATTGTTATTACATTATTGTATTACTCAGAGGAAAGCGTTTTTATACACAGATAAATATATTCTTCATTCCGTAGAAATGTACATGAACAGCCTAAGGAGAACATTTCCTTTCCTTAAATTTTATTTTATTTTAGCTTATGCACCATTATTTACATTTATTATTTATTATTATTATTTTACATTATGCACCATAGAGGATAAGCTTTTGAGCCACACGATATATTATCTATTCTTATTAGAAATGTGCACAGCCTAAAGGGAGAACATTTCCTTTCTTAGAGATACATTTTTATTTTAGCTTATGCACTGCCATTATTTTACATTATTATTTATTATTATTATTTTTACATTATGCCAGAGGAAGCGTTTGATACAGATTATACCTCATTCTTGTGTAATGTACATGAAAGCCTAAAGGGCATTTCCTTTCCTTAGAATTTTTTTTTTTTTTAGCTGTAAAACTCTCAAGAATGAGACGGATCCACCAAAATTTCCATAAATAACTCCGCTTTATTTCTTGAAGCCGTACCAGGGTGAAAACCGAAACGGATAAATTGAAACTTTAATGGGAATTCACCAGAAACAACCTTATTATGACGATACATATAATTCTAAATTTATCGTAAGAACATATCACTCTCAATGTTGCCGTGTCGACTCGATATAAGGCGCGCCATTTCACCTCACAGGTATATCGCCATTCGTTCCTCGTTCTGGTAAATTAAACAGACCTGCACATTTCCGTTAGACTGATACCCTTGCTGCTCTATATCCTTCTTCAATAGCACCGCAACTGTATCCCTGCAGGTCGATATTTCCCAACTATTATTGAATTTTTTGGGTTTAAGAATGAAGAAGCTTGGCCTCCCTCAAGTCCATCTCTGCAACGAAATGAAATTCTGAACTCCCTATACGTGGTTGTCTAGGCAACCCGATTTGTATGAAATCTTGGCAGCAATTTTAGTAATGTATTGCATTTCAATCCCCTTTGCTCCAGGCGTTTTACAGCACTAAATATATCAGTGTCCGCCATCTCGTTGAAGTTCGAAAATGCATGCTTTTCATCTTAACTGGATCTCACACACCAGATGAATGGGTTTTAACAGACACACAAGCTCGAGGTTCACAATCTCTGAACCTTACAAGTAACAGGCCCTATTTAAAAAATTGATGAACCTAATTAAAAAAGATTCCTAGAAACTGGCTCCTCATTTTGTACTTACCAAAAAAATACTTTCTGTAATATCAGCTCGTTAGTAATAAAAGGGAAAAAAACAAAAAAATATCCATGTTTAATTATTTATCGTCCATTTTTTCACTTAAGATATTTAAATAACGACAATTACTCTTTTAAATTTAAAATTACTGAAATTTGGTTCTCTAACAATGAAATAATGCTATTTAACGTCTAGCAGTGCTATGGCGCGAGTTTTATTGTTGGTGACGTCAGAGCGTTACCGAAAGACGGATCTGGGCTATTATATTAGTAATAAAGTATGCTTCAAGGAATATTTTGTTTATTTTAATAAACTTTAATTATCTAAACACATACTTTAATAAGAAACATTGCCTTTCATTGAATAGACAATTATCAAAAACTGACTATCATTATATTAGCTTTTTCTAAGTTAAAGAGTGTCTTTTGCCATATAAGCGTTTTATTATTTATTAGCAAAATAATAACGAATGAAAATGCTGTGATTTTCCTCTCTTTCAGTATTTATATACATGCTCCAATTTATATTAGCATTACTTTTGTGCGTGCATCTGAAGCCTGCCGTTTTCTAATTACTGTAATAAACGAAACTACTTTATCGAACTATTTTGTACGTTTTCCCAAATACGGCATTAAGCAATGGTTTGGAGCTCCTAGATTTTTCCAAATAGTTGGGTAGTATTGCATAACTCACCAGATAACTCAGATCTGACTTCCTTCCCTGTATGATTCCGCCTCCAAATTAGCTAGGATCACAAGGATCGTCGATGAGGATTAGATTGGTTCGCTTTAGCGGAAACTAATGGCAAGATAACCATTTTTAGCTTGACTCCAGGAAAGTGAACAAATGTCTGTTAGTGAAGGCAAAAACAATGGGATCTAGTATAGACGGAAAAGTCGTTTGGTTATCGATGCAAAAACAAACGAAAAGAAACACCGAATGGTTCGAATTATTTTATCTTCATTCAAAATAATGTAAAGTGTAGTTTCCCAATTTGGGGTACGCGACGGACCTGTTAGGGGTACGCGAAAATAATGCTGGTAATGGCGAAAGACACGAAAAGTAAGGGATCAAAATGAAAGAAAATTATAGGATTTATGTTTCTCCAAGTTCGTGTGGAAAGTGAAAGGTATGCAAACCCTAAAGCCTGCTGATAAGCAGTGAAATAAGAGCATCAAGAACTCGGAGTTAAAACAAATAAAATGTTTAATAACTTTCACGAACATAGAACTTGTGGAAAGAGCATACTCGTCTGATATATATATTAGTAACAAACATCGCAGTAAGCTTTACTAGAGATTATATCTGTCATCATTTGAACCTAATTATATAAAAATCAGCTCTACGAAAGAAGCTCAAGGATCGCACTGAAATTGTGTTCATTTGAAAAGCTGACTATCGCAAAAGTAATTGTTAACTTTCATCACAACTTAATGCAAAATTATTCCAATGCCTTTCCCATTTCTCAGGATTTGAAAGTAATATTATTCGAATCAAAATCAAAAATAGATCCTGCAAATGTTACTACATTAGTTCGAGTCGTTTGACTCTTAAGCTAACATAAGACCTTAGCACTATTGATGAAAACTTCTTTTCGTGGTGTGGTGATTGGCAGAAGAGGGTACGACAGGACAGTAGGGGTAGGCATAAATAAAAGTCTCATCACGGTGCACGCGAGGAAATAAAGGTTGGGAACCCATGTTGTAAAGAAATAAGCAGTGTTCGAAAGAACACCCAATCTTGGTGGTAAGCATTTCAAAACGTAGGGAAAAGAATGATGCAGAAAAAGGAAAAAATTCAGAACATTTTTACTTTCTCGTATACGAAGTATACAAAGAGAAAGCATGCAATCGTCAAAAAATTTGAACTCGATATTTTGACAAATCTCTACGTTTTAGACCTCCCTGAGTCCGAAAAACGCGATTTTGGAATTATGTCTGTCTGTGTGTCTGTCTGTGAACAAAAATAACTCGAAAACTACTAGAGAGCTACGGGGATGAAATTTGGTATGTGAGCTTGACACATAATTTGTAGGTTTCCACCAAATTTTGAACAAAATCCGTCAACGGGAAGTCTGTCTGCCCGTGTTCTTGTGAAAACTATAACTCAAAAACTTGAATAGCTAGATGGATAAAATGTGGTACACAGTTTTATCATCGGGAATGTAGTTCCGTTGCAAATTTTGGGCCAAATCCACCAAAGAGTTGACTGTCCGTCGGTCTGTATAACGGCATACGTCTAAACATTATAACTGGTAAACCCTATGGCTTTAATAAATAAAAATTGGTATGAGGTCTGCTAACATTAATTGTAGATCCCTGCCCAATTTTCGTTTCAATCGGTCGAAAAAAAGTTGTTTAAATCGTCTATTTGTGTTTTCTGATCACACAATGACGCTATGGCGTTATTAGGTAATTGCGCGATTCACTTAAGCTAATCTTTTCCGCATCTACCCACGCCTTTCGCCTCCAAGCTTCCGATTCCCAAGCTTTTTTTTTTCCTGCACTGCGTTAGGGACGCTCGTTCGTTTTACTGCCTTTTAGCTTATTTTTTCTACACATGAGTTAGGAGTATACGAGAAAGTTTAGGGGAGACCACTCCGGCTGGTTGCTTTTCTGTTTACAATGTTTACAAAGAGGAAATATTGTAATTATCAAAAAATTAGACCTTGAGATTTTGATGAATCTCCACGTTATAGAAATAAATCCCGATTCTAAGAAAACAATTTTGCGAATTCATTCCTCCTACATGTGAAGACGATAATTCAAAATAAACTGCAATAATTCGCAATAAATATGCATCATGATTGTGTTTATTATACCGCGTTGATTTAATTATGTTTTCACTTGTAGCTTTGCTTGGTTATTTTCCCCTATTTTTCACTTTTGAAATTGTTCTGAGTCATTTCCCCGTATTCTGAAATGCTAACAACTGAAAAGGTTTATTATTATTAATCTGACTTTATTTGCAACTAATTGGTATTTGTTGTACCTAATGAGATATGTGTAGCTGAGATACATAGTTCCATACACAACAAATATTTTAACATAATTCTTTTGGAAAGAATATTAGGCTTTTTATAAAATAATTTAGACGAACTATGGCATACAAACAATCTTTATACTATCAAGAAAAAGAACTTTCAATGTTACCCGTTTCATTATTGTGCCATCCTTCCTGCTATTTAAAAAACATTTTAAAAATCCAATTTTTTGCATTACATTTATTTTTCATTACAAGCTATTTCCAAAAAGACCATTTTTGAATTGTGAGTTTTTCTTTTTGTTAATGTGTAAGAGCTCTTGCTCTTTTTTTTATGCATGTTAATAAAAAACATTTGTTTGGTTTCGTTGTATCTATATAGCAGCAGTAGGCAAGTGTAATAATGCCTTCTATTCTTTTTAAATACCAGTCTTTTTCAATTGACCTTTTAAACTTACATTATTTATTCGTCTTAATACTGAGGATTTTATTTAACTCTTTAATATTCATTTATTTTTCAATACATTTTAATATAATGCCATATTTCATATCTAAACAAATCTATAATATATTTCAGTATTTCAATTCCATCTTTGAATCACAACATATATTTTCTATGTAAAATAATGCATGATTGGTTTGATAAGTTTATCATTCCATTTTTTTTTCATGTATTTTTTAATAACATGAGTTAAAATTTATATTTCAGTACGTGGAAATAAATTCCTTTAAAGTTCTTTTGTTCCTCGTCAATTATTCAAGCAGACTTTAATCCAGTCTTCTGCATCTTCCACATTAAAAGAAAATGGAACAATCTTTCACTGTTTGTGTAATTTTAATACTTGTTTCATTTTTGAAATAGCTTGTTTCTTTCTTTTTTCATTGGATATAATTCTTTTTTTAAAACTGGGGCAGACTTTTTGTTGTTTTTGAATCACTTTCATATACATCTGGTTATTTATTTTTCCAAAAATAGTAGAGGAATATATTTTTTTGTTCGCTAATTAAGTTTTTTATTTTGCTGTTATAGGAAATGGAAACAACTGACTAATCCATATATTTGTAAATAATTTATTTTACAAGTCGTGGCTAATAAGTAGGGCGAATGATGAAATAAGTCTTACATTGAGTAGGCCTCACATGGAAACTGTTTACAATCTTTCAAAATAGTCCCCCGTCGTACATTATGCACCTCTGACAACGTCTGTATAAATCGTCGAAAGCTCTTGAAAATTCCTCCTGCCATGTCTTGTCCTTCTGCTCTCCTTCGCTCTTTTAGAGTCGCTTTAAATTTAGGAGACAGAAAAAAGTCCGGTGGTGACAGGTCTGGTGAATATGATTGTTGTGACAGTTCAGTAACCCCATGTTTGTCCAGAAACCGCTTTAGAAGCGTAGCAGTATGCGGCCTTGCATTATTGTGAAAGAGCAACAGTTCACATACTCTCTCGATGCTTTTCCCTGTTCTGCTGGTAATGGGTGTAAAATAAATGTTTTAGATGGTGAAAGACTTTAAATATAAATTTAGAATCGAAATATAGCCAAAGATCATAAAAATAGATAAGATTTATTTAGCGACAATGCGAACAGCGATGCAAAGCTATGAAAGAATAATTATGTTCACAACTCTGACGTCATAATCTTGTTGTTCTGTTGCCACTCACTCTTTTATTACCAAAATTAATTTAAAAATAAATTGGAGCCTTACACGAACAAACAGACAGTCTTCCTGCGATGGATTTCGAACAAAATGTGAAAGAAATCTCCAATTTTTGTATAAAGGCCTTATACCAAATTCCATGCCTCTTCCTAGTTACATTTTTGACATATCGTATTCACAAACCAATAGACCTACATAATTCCAAAACATGATTTTTACGGGGTCAGGGAGGCCTGAAACGTGGAGATCCATCAAAATCTGGATGTCGAAATTTTTTGACGATTCCATTACTTTCTCCCTGCAAACTTCTTACACGAGGAAGTAAAAAAAAACTTTACTTTCAGATCGGTTTAAGTGAAAACTTGGTTTCAATCTGAGATTTATAAAATTTTAAATCTTCAGTGTTGCGCAGGTTAAATTTTTTTGAACTCTCGATTCCTTTTTGGCTGCAGAAAGATCTTGCGATATCATAAAAAAGTGCTATATGATTCAAAAAATTTAGAAAGTAAGTATGACGAAAAAAGGGTTAGTTAAAATATATAAAAGGAAAATTCAATTAAATAAAAGAATCTTTTAGAATCTTTTGATGAAATCTTTAAGTCAAAACTTACAAATTTTGAAGTGTGAAAGAAAAGACCCTGTGAAACAGTTCGTGAACCACAATATAAGAAGAACTGGAATAGATGGAATAATCTAGGCTTAAAGCAATAAAAATAGAGACAATGTTATATTTCAATATGAAGTAATTAGCTCGATCAAAAGAAGACCAGATTTCATTTTCTTTAGTTGTAAAAGTCTCTCATATTTTAAAAGTACTAGAAACAGAAGACAGATAAAATAATTTGGCACTTATCCAGCATCTAAAGGAAGGAAAAGAGTATTTGAATTTATCTCATTTTTAAAATATCAAAAATGGAAAAAAATAAGCGAAGAATCATTCAACGAAATATTTCTCAAAAAGAAAGTGAACTGAATAGACTGGAAATCTGCAAATCATTCGAATCGCAACAAAATTCTTTAAAACAAAAGAAGAGCGC